>WYDI02000703.1:20497-31094 GCA_009867235.2 Psittacus erithacus
CCCATCCCTGGCAGTGTTCAAGGCCAGGTTGGACACAGGGGCTTGGAGCAAGCTGCTCTAATGGAAGGTGTCCCTGCCCATGGCAGGGATTGGAACTGGATGAGCTTTAAGGTCCCTTCCATCACAAACCAGTCTGGAATTCTGTGAAATGCCACAAATCAATCACTAACCTTTGAAAAAAAAATGTTTATTGAAGAAATTTCTTTTTAATTACATTTTTATTCATAGCCAGGTACTGTTGCTTCCACCCACAGCTCCATAGCATATCGTCATACTCAAAACAAGAAGGGAAATATGCAGTCTTCCCTTGCCTTATGCTAATTTGGCAGACTGACATCAGCTTGAACAAGATAAAACCAACATCCATATAGATTAAAAATATGAAAAACTCTCACACCAGCTAGCAATTTCTATTAGATTGCATAGGGGCTTTTTTCTTGTTGGAAGCCTCCATTCTCGGTTTCCCACACCTGCTGTGTACCAGCACAGATAGTCACTTCACAGCTGCTTATGAATCAAGACCAATAAAGCTTTGAATTCCAGCTTGGAAGTCGGCAGAGTTGGAAGCTCTGTTTGGCAACATAGATGTGGGTCTGGGTTTTTTAACAAAGACCACATGCTTATCCTGAGGGCTGAGGAGATGAACCCAGACAGCGCATCCCACTCCTGCATATTGACTCCAGCAATGACAGGTCCCAGCCAGTGCTCCTGCTCTGAGCTGCTTGTACCAGCTCACCCCCAGCCTCTCCCAGCACAAAGCAGGCTGGCCTATAGCCAGAAATGGGGGAGGAGTTTCACATTTGTTTTCAGGAGAAAAAAACCCAAAACAAGTTTGAAATGATAGAGCCTCATAAGCTCTGCTGTAAGAGGGAAACGGTGTCATGAAACTGAACAACTGCACAGATCTGTACATATTGGGACAGCAAAAACTATGAGGTAAATCCCTGGTTATCTAAGCCTTGGCAGGAGGCAAAAATGATCTCATTCTTAAAGATCAAACAAAGGTATATGGTCAGATCCTCAGCTAGTTTAACAGATGGAGCTGTAACTAAATCCATCTCTTTGTACCAGCCTTTTTTACAAATCAAGATTTCTCTTTTCATGGCAAACGTTTTCCGCAGTGCTGCATTTCCCTTGTGCAGCTTGGAATAGATTATTGCAATGATTCATTTTATTAAGCCATTTTTATTCTAACCTTTTGCACTTTTCACTTCATGCCATGGATTTGTCAGAGTGTATTCAAATATAATTGTGCAGATGCTCTGCAACATCATCAGTTGGTTCATGCAGCAAAGGGCAGTTCTTTAAGGATATACAAACATGAGCTCAGCATCAACTTCAAAAATGTCTGAAGCTGATATTGGTTTATATTTTTAATTCTGGATTTTAAAGGGACCAAGCAAAGGAAATAAAGGTGACCAACAAAAGTGCTGACATGTCGCTATTGCTCAAGACAGTCAAAATGGCACGAGACACTGAAAAGGAAAAATTCTTTGCCCCAGACACAAACAGTCTGGGACAGAAATGCAAACCCAGTAACTTACCCAGGCCACTGCAGCAGCTAGCCAGCAGGGAAATACACTGAGGGCTTCCAAAGCACTTACCACATTGCAGAACATCGAAAGGAGCTCTTTTTTTCTCTCTTGTCTCATATCAACTGTCTGTTGCACCCCTCAAGCTCTCAGCCAGCAGGCTGAATGCAGTGGTCATGAAGTTATGAACATTTTCCCCTTCATCACCCTGACAAACACCAGTGCCCACTTTAAAATGGAGCACCTGAGATCAGGCTGCAAATGTTAACAGATGTTGGGGAGATTGTATTTACATACAGGATGCAAGAAATCACCTGGGAAGGGTGAGAGAACCAATCAGAAACAGGCAGCACACCATCATATAAACCAGTGATGAGCCACCTGCAAAACAATTTACCTGTGCCCTGTGGCTCCAAAAGGAGCATCACTGAACTGGGGCAGCTTCAAAGCAAGTTGATCCAAGGAAGGGAAGCAAATGTGACCAGAGCTTCCCAGCAAAGGATGAGTAAGCAGGGCAGACTCTTCAGCTCTAGAAACTGACACCTGGGAAAAGCTCTTTACAGCCTTGGGTGTCTGGGGCATGCTCAGTGATGCTCTACAGGAGACTTTGGAGTTGCCAGTGCAGTGGCCTCAGGAGCAAGGAAGATACTTGCTACCCTAAGTGTAGTTTAGCTATAGGATTATACAGAGGATATCATGGATATAAAATAATAAATAATTATACCGTGAAAATACCCCCATCAGCTGAGTTCTAGGACAAAAGTCCTCTAAGGGGCCATTAAAGCCCAGGTACCATCTGTAGCTTGGGATGTCCTTGAACATCAAAATGCATCAGAGCACATCCCTAAATGCTTCTTCAGAGCTGCTCTTGGCCATGGCTGGAGACAATTTCCTTACTTGGTTGTGATTTGTTCTCTGGAGCTTGTCTCTCAATGCCACCAGACTCTTCTCCACATCACTGACAGAGAGGGAGGACCGGCACAAACACAGCAGCAATGTGCTCCAGTACAGCAATTACTTTATTCCATCTGTAAAGATGTTTATAATGAGCATAAAGACATACTCCTCATTTTCACTGTTCTACCATATTTTCTCTCTCTAAACAGCTCCAGCATCAAACAAGAAATTCAGAGCTTTGTCATTTTTGTCTCTGAAGTATCTGTAAGCATCCGTCAGTAACAAGGCAATCCATGAGCACAGGAAAAAAGATCTGGGACTCACATCCCCTCTTGCTGCATGCTGCCCGTGTTTTAGTTATACATACAGGGGCTATCACAGGTATGTGATTTGTATTCACCTCTGTGGCCTTGTGTTGCTCAGATTTAGCAGAAGCCCTCACTCGCTCACAATAAAGCTCTGAAATGGTGGCACTAGTTCTCCTAAAACCTCAGATTCACTCTTCTGTTTTTGTGAATAAAAAGTTAAATGAACCTCGTCCACCCCATAGACAACATGGAGCTGGAGAATGAATAAACCAAATGAGCACACTGAAACCTAGACATTTTATAAAAGATTAAGGCAAATACTAATTAATCCATCTGAATGGATGAGTCCCATTTGCTGCTATTAAAACCTGGCCCAGATTACCTGATGGTACTCAGCAGACACAGCAGGCAAGGACCATTCTTCCTGCTGTTTCCTGTTTCACATCAGACTTGTACCTGCCCAACAATATATGAGGTAGTGCGGATACCATCAAGTAATTTGGGGGCAGAAGTATTAAAAGGTCCCATGACATTTATCAAAAACAAAACTTCTACTCTGACAATTTCTCATTCCTTCTTCATCATTTTAAGTGGTGAAAGTGACTTGGAAAAAAGCCCTCTTCAGTGTCTGGTTTGGTTTTCTGCAGTCGATGCTGACAGCTGGGCTTGGCCAAGCTGCAAAGATCACAGTGTGGGTATAACGAGCTGGGTTATAACTTGCACAGTACCAAAAGCCCAAATGCAGGTGAAGAGAGACTCCAGTTGGAGCTGGCTCATTCCTGGAATGCTGTGACTTTCTGAGCCATGAGCGCGTGCTGCTCTTCACCTGCATCACCGTGCTTCTCATTATGGTCTGAATTAGGCACCCACCAAAGTCCATCCAGGGAAGGGGATAAATAATTCAATGTATTCTGCTTGCATTGTCACTTCCTTTTACCCTTGCGCTTGGCAGATCCCTTGTTTGTGCTTTTTTCTTTGCCAGCTCTTCTTTCTGCCAGCATAACGCTCCATGTTAGCAGAATGGGAAAATAAATTAGGAAAGCACTCAGACTGCAAAATGTGCTGAAATGATATTAAACACCTATCAGTGCTTAATAGGAGTACAAGTCAGTACACCTTACTGACTCACTAGTGAATGCCTCCTGAAACAACCCTGGGTTGTTCCAACCCCTTCATCTGTAACTCTTCTTTTTTAAAAGAGAAAAAAGTGACAGACTTGAGTTGAATGATGTGCAGAAGAGGGGTGGTGGGCACCTCAGAGTGAGACAGTGCCTACTGGATTAGCAACTATCACAGCAGACCCTCACCTAGCCACTGCTGGGAAGGACTGAGCACGCTGTCACACATCCAAGAGGCTGAGCTCCCAGATGAACCAGCATTTTGGGATCCTGCAGTACTTAAGAGCTCAGAACATCTCAGCTTGGGTTGATTCTGTACTGACCACATTCAGAAAAGATATTTTGTGACCCTGAGGCAGGTAGGGCCTGATGGCCTTGATCTGTCAGCTGATACCACAATGACCTGATGTATTTTACTTTCCAGTTGCAATCATCAGAGTGGAAATTGTTGGTGCAGCTCAACAGACCACTATGTGTGCTTTTCATACAGAAAAGGTTGTTGACTTCTTGTCTGGTTTTGGTGTAATTTCTGAAATGTGCTTGACATCAGGACATTTCAGCTATGGCTATTGCACTTTTAATCCCCACTTCATTTAAATTCAGTCCCGTGTTTAAACTTGGCTGTTGCTACCACAACTGTATTTTTTTTCTCTAGTCATATCATGGCCAGCATATAAAATTCAGCTCTATGCAGAGACCTAGAAAGGGGCTATTAGCAGCTTAAATCTTATTTACACACTAATATGAAGGCATCAGTAGGGCTTATGTGATGCTTAATTTATGCGCCAGCCTTCTGCACAGAAACAAGCTGTATTCAGAAGGATAGATTTTAGGACAAAGGGAAGTCTTAAGCTGATAGCTTTTATGACAAATACTGCCTGTGACCCCTATTTCTTCAGCTTTGGAAGCTCCTGCTTCCTTCCAAATGACAGAAGATGAAGAAAGAGGTCCTGACCCTCCACCCTTTAATCTGCACAAAATTAGATGCTGCTCTATGACAAGCTTCCAGAGAACTGCAGTGATGCTCTCAGAGAAAGGCAGCACCATGACCTGGGCCCCTTGCAGTGGTTTCTTTGCTACAGGAAACCAATGCAGACCAAGATAGACTCTACAACAGAAGCATTTTGCAGCACGTGTCCTCTCTCTGAGGGTGTTTTGCTACTGCATTATTTTATGTTGCTTTGTTAATGTATTCACTGTTTAGAATCCCAAAGGATTTATATTAATAAAATGACAGTAAATGAGATCCAGGTCTCCTCCTGCATTTCTTGGTGCATTTGGTTGCGAAAACAGCAACGCTGAGAAAGGAAACCACATACGAAATAGGTTTTGCCTACTAACAAGCGACTGGAGCAGTTCACAGTAATACATAAAGAAAAGCAAAAGAAGCCATAAAAGATTTCTGTAAAGTAGGTTTTGTCATTTAGGTATTTTCAGGGTGAACCGACCTGGTTTCTACAGCTCTTCAGTGAGATAAGCAGACAATTCTCAGCCTTCTTTCTGCAAAGATAGAGGAAAGCTCTGCTCTCACCTTTAAACAGTGTAATGTAAAATGTGTAATGTATTACACATCCCATTACATTAGTGACCTAACCTGGATTTGTGGCTAGACTTGAACTGACACACAATATCACCAAAAGACTCCAACCAAGATTCTAGACCATTCACGCTTGGTAGTGTTGAGGCACATAAGGATAGACAGCAGGAGACAGAGGCAAACTAGATGGCCCATGTTCAAAAACAAGGAGGAGAAAGGAGGAAGAGTAAGTAAAGTCTAGAAGCATTGTGACAAGTCACTAAGAGTCTGGAAACAGGCAGAGAAATCATCACTCTCTGACCTCTTTCTCCAGCCTACTCCACACCAATCCTTCAGTTGAACAAGACCTGCTTAGACCCACTTTTATGCTGTTACTAGAATGACTTGTTTCCAGAGACATTGCCTAAAACAAAGTTAACTCATAATCAAGCTCTTCCCTCTCCAAAACTTTCTGAACACTTGGAGTAACTGAAAAATCGACGTATCAAAAAAGGTGTTTCTTCTTGTGCTTATAAAATGAATGGGTTTTCTGTATCAGCACAGCAGCACAAAAGATGTTCTACCTTGGTCAATGCCTGTGAAAACTGGTGAAATTTCTCTGCTTTCTTTAGAGTGGTTTTCTGAAGAGACTTGTCAATGTAGTAGATTGTAGGAAAGCTTAATGAAAAATGCACTGCTTGTGCTTCCTAGCTTGATTCATACTGACAAGAGAGATATTTGGCAATACAGTTCAGTTTCAGTATCATGGCCTTGAGAAGAGATAAGAAGAGGCATTATTAACAGTGGTGAAGACAGTAACATCAAGGAAAGCAAATCTCTTGTCCAACAGTTTGCCACAAGGTTCTGAATATTTAGTATTTATTTTAAATATGAATGCACCGCTTCAGTTCAAGTTTACCCCCCAAAAATTAATTGCGTTAATCCTCTAATTTTAAATGTAGATGTCTACTTAGAGCCAGCTATGAAAATAGAACAGTCCTAAAAAATGCAAATAAAAATCACATGTAAGAGTTCTGCAGTCTAGAACTTGTGGTTATGTGAAGAAAACCTCAGCAACATTGTTCCAGTGGCATTTGTCCTACTGTAATCCCTCCACAAATGCATGTAGTGGAAATGGTAATGAATCTGAGTTTTCCTGCATGTATAAATGTAAAAGATGCTGTTAAGAGGAACTGCTCTTTGCTTGATTAGAGAGAGAGAAAGATCTTCTTCCTTTGGTAGTAGTGTTGAAACTAAAGTTAATACAGAGTGAGAAAATGTTACCAAGCAGTGTGCAAAGGCAGGGAGGGCTGGACCCCCAGAGCTTTGCTGTGCCATAGCCACCTCCTGACAGCTCCAGCTCTGCTGAGGAAAGGGAACGAGGATTAAGTGCAGTAAACTTGAATTTGAGTTGAGAAGTTTGGGTTCACACATGCGGAGCAGACCTACTGAGAAAGAGGCAGCAATTCCACCTTCCCACCCTTCATTTTTCAGAGCACAGCTGAGCTGTCAAGGAAAGAAATTATATGAAAACCTATCCAGCTTTTGTTGTGCCCTCCACTGCAACATCTGCTCTGCAGCTGAAGGTCTGAGATGGATGATAAGATAATCAAGTTGTTCATCAAGGCTGGTTTGCCATGTATGCTGGATGAAGAAGCACCATTCCTATTGCTTGATTGTACTGGAAAGAGAGAGAGGATGAATTCAGGCAGTGAGTAACCTCAAAAAACCATCCAGAGGTACTCGAGGACTAAAGCTCATGGGTTTCAAGCCAAATACATACACCAGGGGCAACCTGTGGTGGGAATTCACAGTATTTTCTGCCCCTCCATGCTGGGATGATGCTGCACAGGGTGAGGTAGGGATTGCATCCATCAGGCTGTCATGTACAGCAAGGAGAGTTTAATTGCTGACATTTGCGCCCCTGCGTTTTTCTAGATCTGGCTGACCCACTTTTCTTACTGAAAAATTGGCATTATTGAACCATAGAACCTTTTAGGTTGGGAAAGACCTTTAAGATCGAGTCCAACTGCTACCCAAGCACTGCCAAGTCCACCACTAAGTCATATACCCAAAAGTCACATTTGCATGTCTTTTTGATACCTTCAGGGATGGTGACTCCACCACTGCCCTGGGCAGACTGTTATCATTCAAATAAACCTGGCCAGCAAATGTCTACTATGGGTGCTGGCAAGGAGGTGATAAAATGCCCATTTTATTGCTGCAGAATTAGAAATAAAACCTGAAATCCATAAACCTCCCTACACTTACAGAAAGACACTGGAGATGTGTTCCTACGGGTCATTTCATAAAGTTTTAAGTCTAGATTTGCACAGAAGCATCTTTGTAAAACAATGAATCATTCATGTACCCATCAGCATTTTTTCCCCTTTTGATCATCTGCTCCCCCTTGGGCTTGTTCAGTAAAATAAACTCATATTCCACAGGGAAAAAAAAATAATGGACTTTCTTCTTTACTGAGCAGCTCAAAAGCACACTTGACAGGCTGTGTGCTGAGACAGGCTGTTGATACAAACTGAATTGGATGTCTTAGAGCTGTGCAAGATGAAGGCATGGAAGGACATCCCTGATAAGGGACTCTTCATAAGGGACTGTAGTGACAGGACAAGGGGTGATGGTTTCAAACTTAAACAGGGGAAGTTCAGGTTAAATATAAGGAAGAAGGTCTTTCGTGTGAGGGTGGTGAGGCACTGGCACAGGTTGCCCAAATAAATGCTCCATCCCTGGCAGTGTTCAAGGCCAGGTTGGACAGAGCCTTGGGTGACAGGGTCTAGTGTGAGGCATCCCTAGATGAGTTTTAAGGTCCTTTCCAGCCCAAACCATTCTATGATTCTATGATCCTGTGATTCTATGATTCTATGGCATGTGCTGTGTCCTACCCCATTTCCCGACTGCAGGATCTGCCTTTGTGTTGCTCTGATGCCATAACACAGACGGAGAAGGTACCTGGGTGTCTCTGGAATGGCTGCTACACAAGCACCAGAGAGAATCTCTGAGGTTTTGTTCCTGTATTTCTGCTTGAACTGGAAATAAAATTCCTCCCTCTCCCCAAAGGTGGTGTAAATCCGTGGGATGTACAACGCTTAGATCAGGGCTCTTACTTTATACATGAAAGAAACTGGAAAGATAAATTTCCCAAGGATCTCAGCCTCAGCCTCAGGCTGAATTTCACACATCTCACAGGTTCTCACAGGCACACACAGGATTTGCAGGATTACAGGGGCTGCTCTTCCCTCAACTGTGAATTTCCCAGAACTGCAGACAACCAGCTGAACGCGCGGCTGGCTCTGTGCTTCTCTTCAGGCTCTGGAAGACCAGCTGGGAAAGCATCTACAAGCTCTCATTGTGTGCTTTCATTTTCCCCAGCGGGGAGGAAAAACCACCAGGACTCGTAGTGAGGAAAGTGAGGTGGGGTTTTTTATCTTCTGAAAGACTGGCTCTCTCCATGCCAATTCACTGGGCTTGCAAGGAACCAGGTAACTGAAATTTAGCCCAAAGTTGTATAAGGACTATGTTGTATGACGGATTGAAAAGGGCAGAGAGAGGTTTGGGGTGTTCCTAAGGTTTGTTCATAGACAATGCTGACACTCTGACTGCGCCACAGGTACTCTGAGTGTGTGTCTAACCCTATGCAGGTTACTAATTCGACTGACTAAGAACATTTATGCTTCTATTTAAGTATCCACTTTACTGGGCTGAGGAACTTAAATGCTGCAATGAATAATGCAAAAAAACCCCAAACAACAAAGCAACAAAAAATCCCAACAAAAAACCAAAACCAAAAATTCAAACCCCAAACCCAAACCCAACTGTATAAATCTAGGAAGGGAAAAATCATATAGAAATAGGTCTAAAGAGAGGTCAATAGGAATTTTACCACTTGTTTTCTAAGCAGCCAGGATATGGATTCAAACTGTGAAAATGTAAGTAGGGAAATACCTCCATTTCCCTCTGTTTCAGAAAACAAAGCCATTGTTTTAACCTGAACCATGGGGTTCTGAGCAACTGTTTCCTTTCCTAGTCTGGTCTGTTATCACTGTGAGCAGCCTCCACGACCCCCTGCATTCTACATGAACCAAAGTAACATTCATGCATTTCATAATGATGTGCAATTGGCTCTATTAGAGATGTTATCAGCCACTCTGCAGCACTCCCAGAAGGATACAGATTGTTTGTGATTAAAGCAACCTTTACAGATCTTATTCAGACTTCACTGTAGCTAAATCCACCCAAACCAAAAAACTCCTTGCTACAACCTTGACACACAAAGAAAAACTTGAACAGAGATGATGGAGAATTGAATCCATGGACTATGGACAAGATCCGCATGTGCTGTGTGAAAATGCAAAACCACTGTAGAATCGGTGAGGCTGAAGTGCAGTCTGAACGCTAGCTGTGTTCAAGAAAAGGTGCCATTCATTTCTTTTAGTTCACTGCAAATAAATTAAACCTAAATTGCATTCTAAATCAGTATTTCATTATGCATAATGTGTACAAAAAAATTGTCCAGAAAGAGAATATAAAACAAAGCTTAACACTTTTTTAATCACAGCCGTTATCCTCCCACTGCCAGCTTCTCTTCTTTTTCTTTTCCTTTTCAATTTATCTGGTGCTTGTGCAGAACTCTGCTCTCTAGAAAGAAGAGAATGAAAGTGCTAATGGCAGTAATTAAATCTAAAGATTGTTGACTGCTACTAGAAATCAGGTTTAGCTTGTTGGCAATTTCTGTACATCATCATCGGTGAGCTCCTAAGATAGCAACATTCAAGAATGTAGTATGGTTCAAAATGAAGAAAATACCAGGACCTGAAGCAGCTTTCTGACTCGTAAATGAGTGAGAGGCTGGAAATGCTACACTTTTTCCTTGTTACTCACTTTTTGATCATCATAGAATAATAGAATCAACTGTTGAAAGACTTTTAAGCTCATCCAGTCCCACCGTTCCTCAGCACTGCCAAGGCCACCACTAACCCATGGCACTGAGGGCATCTCCACGGTGTGTGAACACTTGCAGGGACGGTGACTTCAGCGCTGCCCTGGGCAGCCTGTTCCAATGCCTGAGCACCCTTTGGGGAAAGAATTGTTCCTCAGCTCCATCTAAACCTCCCCTGGTGCAGCTTGAGGCCGCTTCCTCTTGTCCCATCCCTTGTTCCTTGGGAGCAGAGCCCAGCCCCCTCCTGGCTCCATCCTCCTGTCAGGCAGTTG
>WYDI02000706.1:0-16036 GCA_009867235.2 Psittacus erithacus
GGACAGGTTGTGGGGGGAAAACAAGCAGGCTACATGCTTTGTCTAATTTACGACTAAGCTTAAACCACAACAACTGGTCATTTCTCTTATTTTTCCTTTCTTCTCTACTCCTTTGTCTCTCATGGCAGCACCAATGAAGGGGGGAAACAGGGCTGAAAGATTTTGATGCAGCAGGGTGGGATGTCACAAGTAGAGACTCTCTTCTCCATCAGTATTTCAGCCCTTCTCTCTGCCTGCAAGCACACTCCACAGAGCTAGGAAAGGCATTCTCAGGTTCAGTTCCCCAGCTGTTTGGAAAGGATGCCTGGGGTAGGCAGATGTGGGGGCTAGGGGGTGCATGCTTCTGGTGAGCTGTCCTTTAGTCCCTTCTCCAAGGTGAACTGCTACTTTGGTGCAAGTAGAGCTCCTGGTCTGGGCACCAGTGGCTGCTGCTTGTCCCTGAGCTGATCTTATTAGGAATAAATCAACCAAATCTGCAGCACAAAGAGCCATTTCAAGCTTGCTTTCTAGACTTTCCTGCATGATGCTTTGGAAACATTGACTTGCTGTGCTCTAGCATCTCAAGCAGGGGCACTGGGAATGGGAAGGGATTGCTGGAGGAGGAAGAGATTGCTGGAACTGGGGGAATTGAAACACCAGATGGTGCCCAGGTACCAGATAGGTGTGGTGGTCCAAGTCCTGCTGCCCATCCCAGAGTGATTCCTTGGCAAAACATGAGTGAAACAATTGCTGGTGGAAAAGAAGGGTCAGGAAGAAAAAGTATGCCTCCACTAGCAATATTCTCCTGCCCTGACAGCAAAATAGTCCCCTCTTCCCCACTTATCCCTCACCCCAGAATCAATGACTTTAATATATTACCATTTAAGACCAAGCTGTTTATTTAGTTAAAGCGATAAGGAGCAGAGAGGACTTCACAGGCATTTTTTTGGAATGGGCTTAAGGGATTTCAGGCAGTTCTTACTACAGACCCTGGGCTTATCCCACTGTTCCCAGCTATGTGATATATGAAGAACTACTGCATGGCAGGTAAGTTGAGAAAGCAGCAGCAACATTTAGATGTCCTCAGTGAGACTGTATTGTATTGTCATCTTGAGCAAAGGCTAGTTACACAGCTTTTTCTTTGGATTTTCTTCTCTTTTTGGATTGTCCCTGTATCTTGCAGTTGGAGATGGCACCATGGGTGGAAAACTGCTCTTCTTGGCCTTGCACTTCACTCCCTCTTGCTGGTACAAGCAGGCAGCCTCTGGCATCCGGGATCGGGCAGGTGTTCAAAGAGAGCTAGGGCTTGCTGGCATGTTACAGAAGGTTAAACAGTAGGCCCCTCTCTTCTACTTCAGCCCAACTGTCTGTTTAAAGTGCTCAGCTGCTACTCAGGGAGTCAGTTCCGTAGTCCCCGCATCCTCCTGACCCAGAGCAGAGTGGCTCTCTGCGCCTGTAAAATACACTGGGGCCCCACTGGCATTAATATTTCTCAGCATTTTATACTCAACGTAGGTAATTGCACTCAGGCTCCCTTTCTCTTCTTGAAGGTCCTGAAAGCATTTTGCATGTAATAATATTGGCTAAAATTCCCAAGCCTGCCATCTGCAGATAAACACTACAGTATCTTTAATTATATGTTTTTCTTCTCTTTCCCTTTCAGACTAAGTCAGAATTCACGGTTGAATTTTCTGTCAGTGACAGCCAAGGGGTAAGTGTGATTTCTCATTTCATGGTCTCTGGCATGGATGGAGAGGAGCAGGGAGGATGAGCACATGGGTCCCCAGGGGACTTTCTGCATCACCCTGAGGGGAATGGGGAGCAGGGCCACTGCTGGCCATCGCTTGCCAAAAGCTCACTTCAGGAAACAACCACAGGCTTGCTTTAGGTTTTAAATCCATGCATAAAGCTGACAACTGCTCTCTGTTGTTTATCCTTGTGACCACAGGTGATCAAAGGGACAGTCAACATCCAAGTGGGAGATGTGAATGACAATGCCCCACGGTTCCACAACCAGCCCTACAGTGTCCGCATCCCCGAGGTAGGGATTGCTGCAGCCTCTCTACACAGCCTGGCTTATGGCTCTTCCTGCAGTGGCCATGCTTGCTGCCTTTGCCACTACAAAGCTGGCTGCGTGAAGGACACAGGGCTGTCCTCCTGCCCTGGATCCTCACTGAGGTTGGGGGCAGGACTAAACATCTGGAAGTTATCGTTTTCTGAAAATAGGCAGAAGCAAAGTGACCATATTTTGGGTGTTGGGAAGGCAGGTGGAAGGGGACCTTTGGGACTCAGGGTCTTTGCAGCTTTGATGATGTCTTTCCCATGACAAATGTGAACTTCAAAAATAGCTGTAAATGGGATTCTGTTTCTTTTTTCTTCTGAGCCAGGGAAGAATCTCTGTGCAGCTCTTGTCACAGAGATGACCTGATGCAGGGATAAATATTTTTCCAAACAGCTGGTTTCTGCAGAGTCCTGCCCAAAGGCTTCTGCCGTTGTTGGTGGTTTCCTTTAATATGGGACCATCATTGTCCACCTTTCCTTGCTCTACTGGCCCAAGCTCCCACTGGAGCAGAGAGAATTTTCAGGTTGCCCACAGCTTTATCCAGTCAAGTGTTAAATATTTCCAAGAACAGTTTCCCCAGGCTTCTGCTGCTCTCTCTCCATACTGGTCCTTGCAAAGAAGGTGATACTAGTCATAACATCAGGGAGAGCTTCTGCACCTAGAGTTCAGCTTGGCAGAAATACACCAGGAACTTACAGATCTGATGTGAATTTAGGCTTTAAAGATGTTGAGCAAAAGGTGCTTGCTGGTGCTAGGACGACAAGGTCAGGGTATTATATTTGAAATAGGGAATTAGTAGGGGACTTCATGTCATCCAGTAGAGGGAACCCCTTGCACCCTGATGCTAGGACAGAGCCTGTTTTCCCCAGAGCATGCCTCTGATGTGCATGAGGTTAAGTGTTCTGTGTGTGTGAAATCAAGCAGTCTACGGTAATCGAGAGGTACAAATGATTGTGTTACAATGGTTTATTTAATATGCTGGCTACTGATGCCCTGCTGTGCTGGGCTTTGATCTTTCCCTTTCCCTCTGCTGTAAGGATGAGGTTTCTTCATTAAGTTGCTTGTGATGTATGAGCTGGGAGTTTTAGTCTCATCTTTGCACCAAGTCATCTGAAACCTCCCTTTGAGAATGACACTGGGTCAGTCATTTCTTCTCCTATTTAAAGCACGATCAGTGCAGAAATGACTTGGCAAAACCTGCACGAGCTGCTCCTCACTTTTGCCTTTCTGCTTGGACCTCTGGAAGCTGATGGGCTGCTGTCTTGCCTTGCTGCTGCTTCTTCTGGTGATGGTCTGTCTGCAGAGGCCTGCAAAGCAAAAGGAATGTCAGTGGGACTGAAGAACAGTCTTCTCTTCCCTGCATCCAGCTTTAGCTACCGTTTTGCTATTGACTGTACCTGGCACAGAGGGCTTCCTTCTCCACATGAAGAGACGGAAAGTGTGGTTTAGCAAGCACGGTGCTTTCCCCAGTGCTCCTGCTTTGCCAATTTGCCTTTAGAGAGGTGCTTTTCTGGAGGTTGGCCTCGTCTAATTATAAGATGCCATGTGCCAGTTTCCAGTTTCTATCTGTGATCTTTAACCAAGGGCACCAATCAGAGGGTAATTAGCCACAAATGCATTACTCAGCTGGTAACCTGAAGGCACTTCTGTTCCTCTGCTGGGGAGAGAACCTTTCCTTGTCAGGCACTATGAGAGCAGAGCATGGGGTCCCACCATCTAAAGAGGACCCTCCAAGTGCCCACAGTAGATGTAAGCAATGAACTTATGCGTGTGCTGGCATCAACCTCGAGGAAGAGATGCCCACTTGCTTTGAGAGCTTTGTTGGGGCACACGTTTTCCCTGTTGCTTCTTCACAAATACTCAAAGCTGGATGGAGGTGGCACAGCATGGAGATGTGCCTTCAGAAGCTGAGGCTCTTGGAGCCAGGGGACACCTGGGGTGCAGCTGAGGCTGGGGAACCGTTCATGGGTATGTGATGACAGTGTCCCTGGGTCATCCAGATAGCTCAGGCCAGGGTAAGTAGCTGGAGTGTGAGTAGCAAAATCTGCCTCAAAGACTAACCAGCCCAAGCCAAAGGGCCTATTAATGAATAAACAGGGGACGGAGCTTGGGGACAGAGAAGAGTCTAGCAGAAGTGCTAGTGTGGCTTTGCATAGACTGGCTCTGTGTAGAATTGGCAGCTAATGAGAGTTTCTCTCTTTTTAATTTTGAGATAAATGGATGTATCGATTTGCAGTTGTCCTAGCTAATGGACCAGCAACAGAAAGGCTATTTAAACCTCACTGCTATTGTGTGGCACTGGGAAAGTCAAAAGAAGAGTGTGCATAAATAAATGAAACATGAAGTAAACTGACCTTTAAAAACAATACTGCCTCTAAATACCTGTCTTGGCGTTTTATGCAGTCTGCTTGATATGAGAGTGGGAATTTATTTGGGCATGGAGACTACAATTCCTGTCTAGTGTGGGGAAAGGGGAGAGGGTGCCCAGTTTAACTGTGGACTCCTCTGCATCACAGCAGCTCCAAATACCCAGACTGGGGATTGTTTGTATGTTGGGCTGATGACACTGTTCCTTTGTGCTTGTCATGTCTTAATCACATCCCCAGCACCTGCCTGGAATAGCTGACCAAGGGCCCATGTGTCTGGAGAGGATAGTGCTCCGGCATAATTGTCCATCCCCTCTGGGCAAGGACACTCCGTGATTTGCTTGTCAAAAGGCAACGAGGCGGGGCAGATGCTTTCAAGTCCATAAAGAAAAGGGGAATCCTGCTAGAATTGGCAACTTAATTCACCAAGCTGGCCTTGACAGAGCTCATTAAGTTCTCGTGTATTCATTTCAGGCTAATGGCTGTCATGCTGACTGCTGTTTGATATGCTATAATAGACTTCTATTTTTTTCCAGTTTGCTAGGACGTGTGTGCTCATGTCCCTGCCCCGTGGTGCTGCTGTAGTACATTAGTCGGCTGCTCATGTGCTTGCTACTCTGACCTTCAGGGTTTGTTCTCTTCTCAGATGCGCTCCTTGCACTTCACCTCTTGCACACACTCCTGTTTTTTACCCTCTTCATCTTCTCCCAGCCCCAGGCTACCATGTTTCTGGGAGTCTCGGGATTTGGCTTTCAAACAGAGAGACATATATTGCTGAGCCCATGGCAGGCTGTTGTGGAGATGCCTCAGTTTCTGACAAGTCTGATCTGCTTTATCTAATCTATTTTTTCCATTTCACTGGATCTGTAGGAAACTTGAACTTGTCGGATTGTCATGGTTGAGAGCTTTTATGTGAAGCAAGCAAGTGAAGTGGAGCCAAGCCCCTCACTGGTTTTGTGGCATCTAGTGTGGTGTTGGGATGAGGGTGGACTGTTTTCCCTGGGTGCCTGCTAGGCTTTCCAGTCCTAGCTTCCAGACATGAGACCTTCTGGGGCACACAGACCTTCTGGGGCACACCCTGTTTCGCCTTTGAAGTGAACAGTCTTTAAGCTTATGGTCAAAAGGCATGGCTCTGCAAGCCTCTCTTCTGCATCTGCTACTTCCAGGTGCTATGCTGTTTGCAGGAGCACATCTTGGTTAGCAGGAGCAGAGAAGGTTCCTCAAATGCTGAGGCTGTTTTGTGGTGTAGTAGCGAAGTCTAATATCTTCTTGTGAAGAGCTGTTTTTCCCCCTGATCCCCCTATATCCTGAGCTTGCTAATCAAGTTTGAACTGTCCGTAGCCTTCTCCTGGGCCTGGAGCATCATCAGTTTTCACGTGCTGGCAGAAAAGTCACTTAATTGTTGGTTTCTTCACCGAATATCCCCTCAGGAGGTTTCCAGTGGGGTTTTCTCTTCTTTGCTGCCTCCCCCACCTCATTCCTTCTGTTATATTTAACACAATGATTTATAAAGTAGCATGTATTATTGGATTACATCTTCTAGCAAAAAGTTGTCCTCGGCAAGCTCTGGGCCATAGACTGCTGTTTAGCACCCTGAACATTCACGAGATGACAGTTGCACCACACAGAACTATTTGTAACTTGACAGGACATAGTAATTATAATGGAGCTCTGTTTTTGAAAGGCACCCACTGCATCTGTAATCACAACCATCTGCCTTTGGAATTTGCTCATCTCGAGTTCAAGCAAATGCTAGTAAGAGGCAGGGCTGTAGGAAAGAAGTGTAAAAAGAAAAGTTTCTGTGCAGCTCACAGCATTGGCTAGGCACCTGCAGTCCAGCTTGCAGCTGTTGCATCTCCTGAACTCAATCCTGATTTACCAAGTTAACTGGGGGGCAGCTGGGCACTTACAACTGATAGCAGTCTCTTCTGCTCGGGGAGCAGCCTCTGGGATTGAACCTTCGCAAGCTGTTGGTCACAGTTTCCATCCTTAATACGGTGGTGTAGTTGAAATAGTGGATTTTATGACTTTTTTAATTGTGCAGAAGAGTGTTTGGCAGAAAGGGAGAGAGAAAGGAGGGAGCCATCACTGCCCTGTTCCATTAAACAGCCTGGAACTGGACCATGCTAGGTGGTGACCAGGGGCAGGGAGAGTCAGAGAAAACCCTAAAAGCCCTAGCTGTAATTAAAATTATTATTTTGTTTTAATGGTAATAATGTCTGTAATTACATCAGTTTCCATGCCATCCTGCCCGGGAGTCTTCTGGGGCTCATATAATTCTATTGCAATGGCTCTGGGGCCTGATGCTATGGATATGAAGCAGCTGCAATGAGAGCGAGTTCCCACTTCAGCTGCATTAGCCATTCCCTTGCATGCTTCCAGACATCTTTTGGGTTTTCCCCCCTGCCCCCCTCCTTTAAATAAAGAACCTTTACATTGAAGATGATGATAACAAAGCTGATAAGAAAGATGTTCCTGCCACGTTGCCAAATGGCCTATAATCATTGCTGGCTGCTCTCCTTTCTCATTTCTTCTCTTTATTCCTTCCTTTCCCACCCCCCCTTCTCTCTTTCTCCCCACTTGCTGTTTTTCTTCTCTCCCTGAGCTTATGCTTCTGTGTGGATTTTAGAACTGAACAAATAGTTTACAATGAATAACTTATCCAGCCTTCCCCTCCTTCCACCACTTCTGTGCAAACAAAATTTTCAAGCATATTGAACTCCTTTGCAGCACTTCAGATGCAACTTCATTTATTTATGGTGGTTGGGTGTGCTTTTTCAAAAAAAAGACTTCCCAGAAAGGCAACAAATTAGTGAATTATTCAAGTTGTGTTCATTAAACACTATTGGCCAGAAGCAAGTCAGCTTTCTCTCCTGGGTAGGTAAGCAGCCCTGTCTCCCCTCCAGCCTGGCATTCCATCGTCATGGCTGGTGCTGGGGACGGAGGGTGACCTCACCTCCGGTGCCTGCTGGAGAAGAGGGAGGTGAGGCTTCGACTGGTGCCCGCTGCAACTAGGGGGTCTCTATTCCACAGGCATGTGGCAATAATCTTCATTACAAGAAACATTTATCAGACATCCTAGACATTTCCTAGACATCCTCACTTTCAACTGTGTGTGTTGTTCCTGGGTTTCATAGCCAGCCTTTATCAGTCCTGAGGGAATAGTCGGCTAACAAAATAACAGGTTAGATCTCCATACTGTCTCTCTGGCTTCAGAGCGCTGGTATTCATGAGATTGTTTTGATACTTTGCCCTTCCATATTTCCTTAATTATTATTTTTTAGCAACCTTTAATTACTTTCCAACTTTGTCCAGCAAACTCTTGGAAGCAAAGAGATGTGCCTTCCCTTCAATAGTTTTAAACGCAGGCATTCTGTCCGTCTATTAAAAAGCCACCTCTTAGCTGGATGTGATAATCCTTTTCAGAGGGTTTCATCTGCTCTCTAATCACTAGGTAGAATATAATATCCCTCAAAGAAATCATGTCTTCTCCCCTCCTCTCTCAACCCCAGCCTGCATGATCCACCAAGATGGGAATATTTCTATAATGCTCAGGAAGATTGAATGTTAAAACATTTTTACATGGGGAAAATTGCCAAGTCAAGATTCTGCCAGCAGTGCCACTGGGCACCCTTTTTCATCAGTAATCAAGAGGCTCTGCCTGTCTCCTGGCTAACACTGGCATGGAAGAGCGAAAAGGAGTTGAGAAAGTAGCAAGTGGATAGGGACTAAGGGATGTGAATAATGCACAAGTCATCCGGCTGAGTTTACTCTGACTGGTGGGATGCCATGTGTGCTGGCACGCTGGGTGCGTTTAGCTCTGGGGCGTGTTTGTAAATATTCATAGAGGTCCCCACTTTCCACATGCAAGCAAAACATAAACAGGCTGTTTAAGTGCTGGGAAGTATGGGTGCTGTCTTGAGCATTTGTTCTGGCTTTCGGATGCTGGCAGTTTCTTTGGGCAAGAGCTTGCAAACACATCAGGCAACAGCTGCTATTTTCTCCCTGCTCTTTTCTGCCAGCACTAAAGAAAGGCACTTAAATGAAACAGGCTACAGTGCGCTGAGAAAAACACAGTATTTGGGCTAAAGGGTTTGTACAGGTGAGATCAGAGATGTCCTCATGACTTTAGCTTTTCAATAGGTGAGGTGCTTATTAACAAGTCATGCTGCATCTGTATGATAAGACATGGAGGATTTGAGTTGTGTGGCTTGGGTATGGGGGTTTGAAGAGGGCTGGAAGGCTTGTGGAGGTCTTTCCTTTCCTTGCATGGAGGAAGTTGTGTGCGGAAGTAAGTGCTCAGACCTGGAAGCATCCTTCCCTCTGAAGGTCATCTGTGTGCAAGTTTTAGTTATTATTGCTGATGTGTATACAGTGACACCAGGTGG
Organism: Psittacus erithacus; assembly: GCA_009867235.2. Classification (NCBI taxonomy): domain Eukaryota; kingdom Metazoa; phylum Chordata; class Aves; order Psittaciformes; family Psittacidae; genus Psittacus; species Psittacus erithacus. Next base: position 8,796 of record WYDI02000706.1, read on the forward strand.
AGAGCATCAGAGGATCTTGAGTGATGCCCTGATGTCCTAGGGAGAAAGAAAGTCTCCACCTCTGGCAGTCCTGTCCCTTGTATGGCTTCACAGGTGAATAGGAGACCCTGGTCCTTTAAAGAACATGCCTGAGGAATGAAATGAGAGATGCAACAGAAACTACTGGGGCGGAAAACTCCAAATGGCGTGGAAGTAATGTGTAAAGTGTCCTGGAGATAACAGTCATTTCCACCAGGCAAAACTTTGGCTCTTTCTGGAAGAACACTGCAGGAAGGAGGGGGGACAGCCTGAAAATTAGAAATAGTCGTGCTGTTCTGACTAGCGTAATGCTGGGGTAGACATGGGGGACAGGGGAAAGTAGAAAGGGGAGAAAACAGCAGATTTAGAGCTGAAAAGAGAGCTAGTATGGGGTATCAAGCAATTCGGTACCTTTCTTGAGGAGCCATCGTGCTGGGAAAATAAGACTCCTGGAGCCAAAGAAATATTCTTCGGGCAGAGGAAGAGAAAGTATACAGAGGTATTCTCTAAGCAAAGAACACTCAGACAAAGAGGGGAAAGGTACCTTAGATAAATCAGTAATCATTCCTCTTGGAAGAAATGGGGACAAGAGAAAACATCTCACTTGCTGAGCTTCTGAGCAGTCCCAGGACACAGGCATGATCTTGGGTGCTTTGTAAGAGTTATTTCATTTGAGTGCTGAGGCCACATGTCTGCCTGTCCCCTGCTGATTTTTTCAAAGCTCTGAATTTATTGAAGGCATCTGGCCCAGACCCATCCTTGAGGCCCAGATGATGTCTGAGTTCAGGAATGGCCAGTGTCAAGTGATGGCTCCTTGGGATCCCCTTGACCATGCTGGCAGCAAGTGATGGGGTGGTTCTGACAGGATATGCTTCCTCTGTAGCAGAAGCAGTGGTCTGTGGTCCTGCAGCATCTCTTGCTGCAGTAGCAATTTAGGTTTGGGCTGAAAGGCTGCTCTTTTCTAGGGGACTGGAAGCACCAGCACCGGCTGTTTGAGCGCAGCCCTTTCGGTGTAATTACATTTACACATCTGAGCAGCAGATGGCTTCAAGGTCTTTTCCTTGTCCTGGCAGGAGGAAGGGCTGTCTGCTGCCAGAAACGGGCGGAGGAGCTAATCAATGTGACCTGCTAGCAATTAGTTTTGTTTTATCTTTCTTTCCTCTGGTTACAATATTCTCCCAGAAGCCTGGGATATAACTTATTATCTTGTGCCAGCTAGCAAAAACCTCATCCCCTCCCTTTGAATCCCTGTTTTGTTTACCTCCCTCTTCGTACATCATCTTTTAAATCAGCAGCAGGAGCATGCCTGGCTGTAGAAGTGTTTATTAACGTGTGCAGGCTGCGAAGGCAGAGTGCGGGTCGCAACTGCTCAGTGTAAGGCAGCAAAAGAGCCTTCACTGAAAGTTATTCTTTTTTTCGCCCATATAATCATGCAGTTTGTTGGCTTGGGCTCCTTTTCAGTCATGCCACCTAAATTAAGGTATGATTAAGGTCATATTGAAATGCACCGTGCTGGGGTATGGTGCCCCAGCCGCTGCCATTTTAGGGCACAGGCTCTTTACTGAAAGAATTGAGCTCAGCAGCAGACCTGTGAGGCGGGCACACACTAGCATCCTCGCTCAGTGCATCTAGGAGAGGGGAAGCTAAAGCTGTCGGAAGATGCTTGTCAAACCATTTTTTTTCAATAAAAATGCCATTTTTAATTAAGATGGAAATACTTAGGGAAAATGTTGCCATTTTGACTGCAAAGCTGAGCAGAAATAGTGTTGCAAAAGAACAATAAAAAGCGCTCTTGCAATAGATTCATTCCAATTTCTTCTTCAGAATTGCATTTTGTGTTTTATTAGTTTGTAATGTGTCAGTGACAGTCATGTATAATAAGCTCTCTACTGCTGGTCATACTTTGTGATAAAATAATAGACTAAATCAGTCTCTCCTGCAAATTTTTAAATATTTATGGGTGAACTGAATTGTTTGTATTGGTTTCAAACTATTTTCATTACAAATTGAAGAAATTTGATCTAGAAGGAAGTTTCAATCAGTATTAGGCAGCCATTACTTAATTTCAACCATTAATTGCTGTTGAAACTTAAAATGTGGTTGATTTATTTTTGTCAGTGTGAATAATGAAAAGAGCAAGAAAATTGAATATAGGGTTCAAGGCAGCTTTGTTTCAAGAAAAAAAGAAAGCAACAAAGTTTTTAAGTTTCAGGATTTGTTTTACAGGATTTGAAAAGCATTTTCCTTCTTTATTTTTAATTTCCCTTCCTAAATGAGGACGTAAATGAAACCTGGCTGGGTGTGAGTTTAGACACCTGATATTGTGTGGGAAGGCTTGACCTGGGGGCAGTGTATACTGAGCCATTGGGCATCCATGGAGATCATCTCCACTGCTGCAATGTTGCCATCAGGTCCCCTCCCTTCTAAGCAGCAAAACTGAGCAAATGTGCGGTAAATGAGCTTTGCAAGTACACTTTTGCAATTTTCTTTCCTCCCCACTGCCCCTTTCCTGACTCCTGCTGTGTTTCTGCTGCTTTGCCTTGCTCTCCAAATGTCAGGCCCTGCTCTCTTTTCCGGTGTGAGCAGCTCACAAGGTGGTTTTGTGCACACATGTGCTCGCACGTGCATGCAAAGGGTCTTGACAAAGACTTGTGCAGGCTAGCTCTGTGTCTTAATGCAGCACATTTCCAAATAATTAAGTGAAGTGTGAAGAGGTGCATGGGTGGAAGGAGACAGCTAGCAGCTGTCACCCTGTGCAGGATGATGGTTGTTTGTCCCTCTATTTCGGGGGATTGAGCTTATGCAGAGTGGTCCAGGAGGTCTCACTGGGGTGCTAATGCAGCGTATTCAGCCACAGCCTGTCTGTCTTCTCTGAGCTCAGGCTATGGTTATGCTGACAGCCTCTGTGTCTTTCAAACCTGCCTTGATTTTCATTATGTTGGTATGTCACTTCCAGCTAGGCCTGGCCCGCAATTGTAAATCAAACTTGAAACGGTAATGGGAAGGAGGGAAGTGAGAAGAGAAGATATTAATTAAGTTGACCACCTCCTGCTCAGCATGCATGTGATGAGTCTTGGTTGCTCATATGTGTTTGAAGGCATCCCCTACTTAGATGTCTGGCAGTTTGTACCAGGGTGGTCACCAGCTCTACCTTCTTACTGGTATTTAAGGCAGAAGAAATTAGTTTGTAACTGGTAGGTTCATCCAAGGCATGCTTTTTAGCACTTCTTAGTTTGTTATCAGGAGTGGAAGATATAAATATCTTTCTCTAATTAGTAAATCTTTATTTAGAGGTAAGTTGAGAGTGCAGCTTTCTGAGCTTTAGAGAAAGAAGGACCTATTTCTGTTCCATACCATAACCAGACCTTAATAGGCAACCTGAATAGGGAGAGATTTCTGCTCTGTGTGTAATTTGGAGGACCCCAAACCTACATGGGTCAGGAGCTACTGAGCCAGCACTTGTAAAATCACTCTATTAAAGGTGCTGGGAACACTCAGCCAGATGCGCGTGTGCAGATTTCTCAGCATCCCAGGAGGAAGAGCTGCCCTCTCTGAGATGTGCTGCCCATGCTTTGCCTTTGATGTAGGCTGAGAGGGTTAAAGCATAAAGGTGTTCCACTGCAGTGGTTAGCTGATGGCCCGTGAAGCATCACAAGGGTTTTCAGCTGGCTGGTGAAATAGCAGGACAGGTGGATATTTTGTTTACCTATATATAACTTGTGCATTTGAGGAAGGAAATTTTGCAAAGCTGTTTCTTCTAGTATGAGCACCCAAGGACTACGGCATTGCAGCTGACCCCAGTTCTTGCAGTCAACAGGGAAATGGATGTCATGGAAGTGGGGATGTCTCTGCCCTGTGCAACATAGCTGCAACATTGCCTCTGAGCACATCTGCATTATGTGCAAACTCCTGCTCAGGTTTGAGGGCTGCATAAACTTCAGTGGATATGCTGCGAGTAAGCTGTAAGTCTGCATTCTCCTGCTGAGGGTGGGCCAGCCTGGTGTCCCACCACACATCACAGGGGGCCTTCTCTACAAGTCTTTCTCTCGATCACTTCACTTCTGAGGTCCTTGAACACAAGACCTAGCCTTGTCTGCAGGCCAAATGGTGCTTTTTCAGCAAGGTTGCATCTCCAGAGCCTATGCTTCATCATGAGTAGCTCATCATCACCATCTTAAGTAGTGTCTTGCCGTGTGCTCCCACATCATCTTTGGTCTGCTCAGATGATGTCAGGAGAAGGTCAGCTCTTCTCTGGATGGCATTAGACTTGCTTTTTACTTTTAGTATTATGAAGCAGTGAATCCTTTTTATTTTCTTAACATGAGCACCTCTGAAAAGAGCAAAAGTAGCTGTCCCTGTCACTGCAGGTTGTATGGGGATGTTTGATCGCCCAAGCAGCAGTGGTGGTGCTTTCTGCTTGCACCTAACATGCATCTCCAAGGAGGCTGACCTCTAGACCTCTGGTGTTTTGGGCTTGGGAGGTCAAGAGGCAAGTGGAGGTTGGAAAAAGAGTAAGAAGGAGCCCAATCCCTGGCAGGAAGGTGCCTGGGGAGGAGAAGGCAGCTTAGAGGAAACCTTCAGGAAAGATGGCTGGAAGGGACAGGAGGAGCCAAGCATTACACTGGCTGCAAGGGCTGCGAGTCATATCCCTCCTGCATGCCTGCACTTGAGGCAGAGCTGTGGCAGGCATGCTTTTTTTGGGGGGGTAGAGGAATGCAAGTTGGTTAAAAAACCTCATCAGAGCATTATGGAATTGGAATGTGGAGGGTAATTGAGCTGAAAGCCATTCTCTTCCTGCAGCCTGTGCCACAGGACCTGCCGAAGCACCCTCAAATGCTAGTCTGGGAATCCTGCTGGAAGACCAGGAGGTGGGGGGAGTGCCCCCTCAGCTGGGTCCTCTCAACCACCCTCCTGTGCCTAGTGCTTGCAGACAGGGGTAGGAAATGGCCACTATAGAGGTGATGTGGAGGAGAAACCAGACTAGTGACAGGCAAAGGTTTTGTGTGAAGCAAGCACAGAGAGGTAAATGAGTTCCCGAGCTGCAATCTCCATGCTTGCAGGCATCAGTGCACTCTCTGAATGAGTCCCTGCAGCTTGGACAGCATCTCCTACATCTATCTGTGGTCATGTCCTCTCACTGCACCCCTTCCCCATGTAGGACATCAGAGCCGAGCCCCATCAGGCAGCCCCACGCTCCCTTCCCTTGGCACCTATTGTGCAAATGCTACCCACAGATGGAGACACGCTTCACAGCATTCACTAACATGGCCAAACAGGTGATATTTTTGAATAATTGGAACAACTAGATTAACATTATAAAAAGGAATAAGGCTGGTTGGGATGAATGTAATCATTAAGCATAACCGTGAGATGTTAGTCACCACTCTGATCCCCTGCCTCACTAATGGAGGGAGCGTGTAGAAGAGGATGGGGGCTTGCATAGCTGCTGACATGACCTCAAGGAGGGAATTAGCAGAAGACCCCTCGGTTTAGATCTCTAGCACAGCAACAGCGTGAAGTGCGTGGCCCTATTGTGTACCTTGTCGTTGTTATTGATTGCCAAACAGGCGCAGTTAAGTGCTTCTCATTAATATTTGTTTTGGACTTTTCCCTGAATTCCGATGACTGGAGGAGATGCTTCTTATCTCTCTCCTGCAGGTTTTCTTTCTAGAGGATTCCTCTGGCTGGTGACAAACCTGGGCTGTGTAGCTGCTCATCCCACTTTCAGGAGGAGGGATGAGTTAGTAGCTGACATGAAATCTTGGAAACTCTGCAGAAAGGGAGCGAGAAACCAAAATTAGCACAAAATTAAAAGGTAAAGAATGTTCTGCTCATGCCATGCAGATGAAATATGGATTTCCAGAAGTGGCTGCATTTGTAAATCTCTTAAAAAGAGACTCTCTGGGCACATAGATCATGCTGTCTAAACTTCTAAATGGATAAGCAAGGACAAACGATGTGAGCTGTGGAGCAGGTAGCCAGGGACTGCTTCTCTGTCAGTGCTTTTGTAGCTGGTTTTGAGGTTTCAAATTGAGAGAAAAGGCTTTGATTAGCGGACATACTGTGGGTACCTTCTGGGCTGTTGTTGTGACATGGGTCTTTCAACATCTCCAGCATCTAGAAGATGGCCTTCTCTTCTTTTCCATTCATCTTTCTGTTCTGGAAAGCTTGTTCTGGAGGCCTGACTTGTGCATTCCTATGACTGTTGGTCATCTCCCACTTACTGTTTTTGACAAGAGGCTGCATTTTAGCATCACGTTGTGGTGGTGCCACTCTGGCTTCATACCAGTTTGTATCAGATGTTGCTTTTGAAGTAGTTGCTATGGCCAAATGTGTTGAGAAGCTACTTGCAGAAGTCTCTTGCCTTGACTGCTTGGTTTGCTTCTATGAATAACAACCTGCTTGCAGAGTAAGGCATGAAGGAGATTGTCCTAACTGCTGCATCACACAGCGCCTAGGTCTGATGTCCTAGGTCTGGAGTCTGTCCTTATTTCTCTCCCCTTTCCTAATTCTGGTGTGTGGTGGATGACTTTTTGCTATCCATACCCCTTCTTCCAGACAGTGGGGGTATCTAGATGGCTGTGCAGGCCTCAGCTGTTGGATTATCGTCAGTATCTCTCATCAACTAAGACACAAAATGGGTTTCTGAAACTTGACTGTGGCTTAAATAGGGTAAAGTACTATTTCTTTCTGTCTAGTATAATACTGCCTTGTTTGTCAGGCTTGACTTAACCACAACTAGTCCACTCAAAGCTATTGAAATGATTCTGAGCATCCATTTCTATCTGTTCAGGTTGTGCTCCTAGGCACTTAGGTTCAGCTTCTGAAATGAAAGATTTCTGGTGTGCCCAAAAGCAGTGAAGAGAGCTATTTTAATGTGGTCGCTTCTCTAGCTTTTCAATGGAGAGTTGTGTTCATGTCTGTTATGAAGTGATATTGGAGTCCATGGAGCATGAGAAACTGCATTTGTTTGTGGGTTACAAATGAAGACCTGTCAAAAACCTTTTTAGGCAGTGGCAGAAGTTTTCTTTTTCATGATACATTTCACTTAAAGGCTTTGCCTCCCAAGGAGGTTTGGCTTTTCTCTTTCTTACTTTCTATGAGTTTGAAAAAATGCAGTTGCCAAAAGCTGCTTGTCGTGGTTTAAGGCCTGCCACGCAGCCCACTCACTGCCCCCCCACCTCCTCCCTCTGCTCCCGGAGGGATGGGGAAGAGAATCGAAA
>WYDI02000706.1:16136-54621 GCA_009867235.2 Psittacus erithacus
CTGAAAGTTAGAAACACAGCGCTGCACCAGCTACTAAGAAGGAGAAAAAATGATGGCTACTGCTGAACCCAGGACACTGCTCTTCTCCTTTTCTTCTGTCTCCCCATCCATTTGGTGAGGTGTTTGGATCCTCTAAGGTGCTCTTGATTTTGCAGAAAAAAGAGAGTGATGAGCACTGGGTGAGAGGGTGAATGGGACATGGATCCCTCCTTGTGCTTGAAGCAAGTGCTTTACCAGCTTCTTGTGGGGAAAAGGGTGTAGGTTATTTCCATTGATTTGGTGTCAAGAGATGTTTTTCAAAGAGTAAATGTGTTTATACGATTTCTGTCCTTTGTTGTAAGAAGCAGGATGTTGTTTCTGGGCATGGGAGTTTGCTAAAAGTGTGTCACATCAGCTCTTCATCAATGTGTTTCATGTTGCAACCCTGTTCCTAGGTGTGCAATGCAGGTGGCTTGCAAAACATAGTATTGCTTATTGCCATTCACTACAAATGAACCTTTTATTCCGTGCAGGCTCTGGACAGGTACTGGGAAGCTGGTTTCAGGCACCATGCCTTGATGTGCGCACTCCTGGCTGTGTCCATGGCTTACGTTTGAGTGGCTGAAATATCTGCCTGGCTGTGGGTTTAAAAATATGATACAACTGGACATGTACAGAACAAAAAGCAGTTGTCAGAGTTGATGGGGTTGTGTTTTCCTACCCCTGTCTCAGCTTAAGATTTGTCTTAAAGCATTTATGGGCAAGGCAAGAAATAGTCACAACCAGTGTTTTCATGCAAGCATTCTTTTTCCACTTGCAGATTAAATACCATGGAAGGATAGGGGATGTTGGGATGTGTGCTGGGGCATTTCAGCCTTAATGCAGCGAGGTCTCCTCTAGTTTAGGTCTTTCTGCAGGAGGATTCACACCTTTATCTCCCTCCTCTTTACACACTTTTATTATTACACCTGGGGGAAAATGGTGTAGTTTGTGGACTTCCTGGCATTCCTTTGGCCAATTGTTTGTAGCAGTGTCCTACAAATAATGAGCAGAGATGCTTTACGGAAGATGTTCATTCCCAGCCTTTCAGCTACCCAGAAAAGTTCCTTGCCTTGAAGGGGGGATAAACTAACAATATTACTCTGTGCTCCAGCTAAGTGGGTCTCATTGCTAATTAGCAAGGGATCTTTGTTAGGAGGAAGTTTCTTGCCACGAGCCACCAACCCTTTATGTGTGTGCCATTCTGCTGCTCCTGGGGTCCCAGGTGCAATCATATCTTTGGTGGGGCTGGCAGGTGTCAGAAACCCAGAAAGCTGCCGGGTTGTGCTAGTAAGCACCAACCCTCGCATGGAATGAGAAAATAGAGGAGGAATGAGAGGAGCTGTATGGCATTTATTGAAAACAGTCCTCCTGCAAGTACCAAAGGACCTCACTTGCAGAGAAGCAGCACTGTGGTCTTGAGTGTTTGGGGGTTTTCAGCAATCTAGTGGGAGGCCTTGGAGGGGAAATATTAGTGGTGACACTAACTAAATGTTAGTGGTTATGGCCTGCAGCTCCCAGAAGGTCTGATAGAAGGAGGCTTTAATTAACTTGTCCTTTTGTGGGTGTTGTGCTACTTTAGTTCATCACAGATCCAGCTGTTCTGCATTTGTGTGACATGTTTGCTAAGTGAAAGAGGGGTCAGTAGCAGGGGAGCCGGATCCTGCCCAGCTGTACTGGCAAGAGAGCAGCTCCTGGGAGAGAAGACTCCAGTTTCTTCTGATCCATGTAGGACAATAGGCTGGTGTTAAGTGAAGCAGTAGCCACAGGTTTGATGTTCACAGTCTTATTCAAGATGCTTCTGTGGCCATGTATTTCACAACCTGCAATAAGGTCTGTTTCAGCTGAGCTTGTTGTTCCAGCAGAGGGCCAAGATTTAAAATAACCCAGATAAAATAACACAACAGAAGATGACAGCTCACTTCAAAATCCTTGGGACTGACTCAGTCCTGCAGAAAAGTGGCTGCAGCCAGGTGAGATGGAATCAAACCAGAGGAAGTAGAAACAATTTGCATCCCCTTAGCGCATCTAACACTTAAAGTTAAATGAATGCTGATTTGACATGAACTTAAACCCAAGCCGGCAGGAAAATCTCACCCAGGTATGTGTCAGCCTCCTTCCTTCATGATCGCTCTGCAAATCTCTGGGATGACTGGCTGGACTGCTGCCCAGAGCATTTAGGATCACTTAGAGAGAAGATGGTGGTCCTGCATTTCCTTTTGTGTGCTCCAGAATGAACCAGAGTCTCTCCTAAGGAAGCTGCACCATTGAAAAACCAAGAGTATTTGTGTTCCTGCAGCTCCTTAAGGATTGGACAGAGGAATTGATAGCTGTTCTGGGTTTGCCTGCCTCATTTTCTATAGACATCTTTCTTCCCATCTTTATGCCTTGCTCAAGAGGTGGGCATCCCTTGGCTGTGGAGCTGGTGGAGCAGCTCCTGCTGCCCAGCAACTGTGTGGCATTGGAGCAGAGGGGGTGAGGCATGTTCAGGGCTGGTTGGGATGCCCAAGGCAGCAGTTTTACTTCTCAAGTTCAAGAAGGTGGAGGAAAGATGGCAAAATGACTGGATCCTGCTTTCCACCCTCCAGCGGCTGTGAGTGCAACTGCTCATGAGCCATGCTGGGGACCGTGGACCAATTGCTCATGGACCATGCTGGTTTTTGAAAAACTGACCCTTTCCCTTTATGTTTTTAATTTTTTTTTCCACTCCAATGTCACTTTGCTCCCAACTTCTGAATTTTTAGCAGAATAGATCCCAGCTTGGTGTACTCCTGCCCCCTGTCTCTTCTCATCCTGGGTAGCTTCTCAGGCTGTCTTTGGTCCACAGTCATGACTGATTGCTTCAGAGCCTGTTCCTTGTTAGTGATATCACATTCCCTGCTGTAACGATGAATGAAGGATCACAAACATTCCCCACACACACACTTCTTGCTGTCTTTTTCCAGCACGGATTTCTCTCACAAAGCTTGCCTATTGTGGGCTGTATATTCTGGGCTGGCATGCCAGAAGTGCTTTCATTTAACAGATCTCTTATCAGGGTCGATTTTCTATCTTTTTTTCCCTTTGGGTGTGCTTAGGGGAATTTATTCCTTTTAACAGGTTTATTCCAGTGTCAGATACCGGTTTTAAAAGGCTGGAAGGCTCTTTGATTTGATTTCTGGAAAATATACTTGGTTTCTGGTCTCCTCCTGGGACTGGGAGGGAGGGATGGATAGAGAAGAGGGGGAAACTGCAACCACTTCCACCCATTTAGCAACAGCTTTCTTATCCTGTGTGTGTTTCACACTTGCTTTTCTTCCACTGTCTCCATGAGCTAAGTCCTGCTGGTGGTCCTGCAGGAACCCTAGTGCAGATAATGCACCAGATGTCTCCTTACATACTTTAAGTGGCACATCTCTAATTCTTGCAGGTAACCTATACTGGCATAGCTAGTTTTTTGCATGTCTGCTGGCTGCTGTTACTGTTTCTGAGGGAGCTGTGCTGGTGTTATCAGCCATAGCAGTATCTGTAGAAATAAGCACTCTCTCAGATCTTGTTGTGAAGGTGTGAAGACAGTGTTTTAACTCACAGAAAATGTGTGAGCTGAGTGAAGTCCCCCAGTGAGGACTACGAGAATAGGGGCATGGAGACAGGATGATTGCTTACCACCAACACCCCCCACCCCCCCCCCCTTGCTATTTTGCCTTTATTTCTCCGTTATGTTCCACCAGTCTCAAGTTTTCTCATAAATGGAACTAGAAGCAGGTTTTGGTTTGGTTATTTGGTTAAATGTCTAGGAGGGATTAAATTGAGAAATACCTCCATACGTCTCCCTTGCAGCTGAGGGCAAATTTAACCACTGATTCCAGAGCTTCTGAAAATGGTTTTCTCTGAAAATTGATTTTGGCCTCTCAAAGTTCAAACATTTATCCTGAGCCAGAAATATGCACAGATTTGCTCTCTAATTTAATAAAGCCATCCGAATAATATGATTCCTCCCATAACCATTGTTTATGTTTCACAGTGAAATGATAATGAGAAAGTCATTAGAAGTAATAAACAAAACAAAACCCACACAGCAAATCCTTCACTGAGCCTGACTGATGGGAAGAAGAGCAGCATTTGAGTCTTAGGCCACATAATGTTTGCTGGGTGCAGCTGTTTTGAAGCAGATCTGTTCTTGGAACATTATTTTGCTTGTTGCATTTTAATGGGATTTTGCTGGCAGAGCAGGTGGGCACCAACAGTGCACAGGCACAGGTCTGCAATTGGGTTAAATACTGTGCCAGTGCCAAAGTTGGCGTTCCTGCTTTCACTTCTTGGGGGTTGGCTACAACTAATGATTAGTGGGCACCATTCATTCTCCTAAATCCTTCTCTTTATGAGTTCGACAAAGTACTTTGTTTTGATTTCCTTGGTGAAGACTTGAACCAAATGTTCAGTGAATGTGTAGAGATCAAGAACTACGTCAGAATATCAAAAGTCTCCTCTCTTTTTATGTATAGCTGTATGTGCACTTTGGGCAGAAACCTGAATATTTGTTTCCAGGTTATCCTCATCCAGGTGAATTTTCCTTTGAGATCAGTGTTTTACTTCAGTGGCCGTTCTTAGATTTAATTGGTCTTTACAATTTATAGCATTTACAGCATTTACTGTTGTTCTGTCTCTCGTCTGTTACCCTTTTGCTACCTGACTGTGGCGCTTAGGATCATGATTTAGTGGTGGACTTGGCAGTGTTAGATTTAGGGCTGGACTTAATGATCTGAAAGGTCTTTTCCAACCTAAATGATTCCATAATTCTGTGACTTTTCATCGCTGTGAAGTTGTTCCAGCTGGGATCATGTGAGGTGGCTGGTCTGTATCACCTTCACTTTGGGGTGCTGGGGGTCAAAGCAGAGATGGCCAGAGTGATTGATGTGTTGTTGTTGGGCATCTGCTACCGCTCCCTGTGCTGGGGGCTCATGCTGGGTGGTGAACTCCTGCCTTCAGCGCAGCATTTCCAGAACTGACATCACTGTGGTTATTTGGCTGACACTGTTATACCATTTCAGCTCTGGCATTTGTTCTTTTTGGCCCCAAACTGCCCATATCTGTTGCTGCTGAGTGGTCATTCACTGCCTCTCATCTAGGCTTTAGGGGAAGGCTAGGATCTCAAGAGCAGCTGATATCTGGTGGGATATCTGGTTTGTTGGGACTGTTGGGCTTCCATCCTCATTCATTGGCTTTCTGATTGAAGGGTCTTTTGTTGATTTCCATGCTTTCAAAACTCACAGTGAAGGTATGTGGACCTTATAGGTAAACCTATTTTCTTTTTTCTCTTAATTATAAATTTAAATATTACAGTGTGAGCTTCTCTTCTGTATAGAGTCAGGTCTCTAAACTGGACATGCTGAGGGTACAGGTAGATCCTATGAAATGTGTGGTTCCTCCAACAATGACCACTGCACCAACTTTTTCTGTTTAGTTCCTGTGCTTAGGATAGCACACTGTCTGCTCATGGTCAGACGATGCAGAGTATCACAAGCTGTGACTGTCTGTGTAGGTATAAAATGACCCTTCCTTAAGCTTGGGTGTTTTTCCTGCTCCCACTTGAACTTTCCTTATTTTTAGTTCTAATTGCTGTTTTGTTTCAGTTTGTTGACCCTCCCTAGACACTGGGTAGCTCCTGTGTGAGTGTAAAGGTTAAGTCCCATGCCTCTTGTGAAACTCAAAAATGGAAGGGTCGAGTTGCCCTTTTTTCTTTGTTCTGCTTTTTTGGGGTCATGGTGCTTCTTGCTGTGAAGAATGGTCACTTGTCTAGAAAGCCTGCAGGGAAGGGATGCTGGAAACAGCAAGGTTTAGCAGTGCAAAAAGTTTGGCTCAGCCAACGTAAGATGCCAGGAGAGGAGATGGAGGAGTTTTCTTCTGCTGTTCCCCTTTCTAGGCCTCTGCTATTCTCTATTCCTCATCCCTGCGTTTCATCATCCTTCTAGCCCCCAGAGGAGCTCCAGGGGCTGTTCGTGGCACTGGTGGTGCTGCGCCAGGCATGTAAATTTTGCAAGCCGGAAGATGCTTCCTCTCTACTCTTGTCCAAGAGGGATAACGAGTTCTCAGTTTTCCACCAGCCTTCCCTGGCCTGAGCTAAGTGCTAGCAAACAGCTCCTCCACTTTAAAAAAAAACCAACCCACCACCTCATTTTTCATTTCTCCTGTATACATTTAATAGAAAGTAAATAGTAATAGAAGAAACTCTGCTGGCAGAATGTTCCAGGGAACATATCTTATGCATTGCTCTTTTCCTGCTCTATAGCTTCTGTGCAAGCTGATGAACTAAATTGTGCAAAACCAGACACGTAACAGCTCTTTTTACCTTCCTTTGAAAAATAAATAGTATATCCAGGCTGTCCCTGGACAACCTCTTGCCTGCTGGCATTTCCAAAATTGCTCTTTTAAGGTCCTCTTCACTCCCTTCTTGCTTGCACTGTGATCTCCCTCCTCTTTCTTCCTAAAACAAAATCTTATTTATTTTTAAACCTTTGGAAAATGGTTTAAGGAAAAAAAAGAAACCAACCCAAAACATAAACAAAGCAAAACCAGATGTGCACACATTGGAGCTGCGTGGTAATCAGAGAGGAGATAGCTGTTCTGGCTTTTACTCATTTTTCCTACCCAGATATGCTGTGAGCAATTGGCTATCCCCTGACAAAATGAGACTCCTGGGTCTCCTTGATGCTTTCATCCAGGGGGAACTTTTGTATTTTGAGTCTATTTAGCACTAAGTCGAACACAAGTTTCCCCTAAGCCCTTGAGAGCAGCTTGCAGCCTGCGTTTTCAGCAGTCTGCTTTTGGCAGAGAGCTGCTAGGTGTGTGAAACCAGCGCTTGATGAAAAGCTGCGATGCCCAAAGGCATGCTTGTTAAAAATGAGTTCCCCTCGTGTTGGAAGGGCAGATCTTCAGGTGGAGATGCATGAATTTGTGTTTTCCAAGAGACTGATCCTAAGGATGCTTTTGCAGGTGTACACCCGCTATATCAGGGAAAAGCAAAGTGATATTGTTGTCTTAGCTGCTAGGATGCTTGCCCCGTCCCTGGAGAACAGAATAGCTCATGTGGGTAACAGGCTTTGCTGGGGCTGAAAACAGAAGTAATCATCGCTTGGGAGTGCTGGAGGAGATCCTGGTAGCTTCCCACAGCTTATGGAGAAGTGTAAAATAGAGATACTTGTCGCTTTCTGGGGATGTCAAAGGCTCTGTAGGATGGACCTTGCCTGTGGCTACGTGTGGAAGAGTTGAGCAAAGCATGAGAATTGCTATTTAAAAGATGGTAATAGAACATGACTGTTTTTTATAGGAAATAAGGGGAATTGACAAATCTGATTTATTTAATAACTGCAGGGATGCTTTGGGTACACTGGTGAAACCAAAATAATTGTAAATCCACATTTTTTTCCTGCTGCCTCTTTTTGTTGCACTTCTGATAGAAATGCCAGTGCATGGGCCAAAATGCCAGACCCTGGTTTACCTAAAACCACTGTTGGGATGTTATCTGGCACCTTCCACCCTCAGAGCAGGGTGCACTTCAGAAATAGAAGAGCTCTGTTTTGCAGCAAGGGGTCTTGATCTTCTGGAAAGGTGCAGGGAAGGCGACTGGCTGATGGGGCAGCCATGTGTCACTGCCTGCCTTTGCAGCCCTCATAGAGATGTAGCAGCGTACCCAGGTTAAATGCACATCCTTAGAAAGGGCCTGGCATCCCCCCTAAGGCAATTCTCATTCAGCGAACAGTGGTTTGGAAATAGTCAGTCATCAGGCGCTTATGGATCTTTCAAGCCCCTTTCTCTCCCTAATAATCCCACCTCTTGGGAGGTATTGATTCTCCGCTGCTGGCTGCCTCTTGGTATTCCACAGTCCACTTTTGTCTGTGTAAATCGCTTCGCTGTCATTTTCACGCAGCAATTACCTACTCTTGATTTCTTTCATCCTGAGTCCTTTGCCAGAGATCTAAACCCTGTATTGACAAACCACCCTGGAAGAAACAGAGGGGTCGAGGTTTGAGCAGAAGGTTTGCACAACAAAAACTTTGGGGAGCATTTCCCCTGGGGTGTGATCATCTCAAAGGTTCTCAGTCTGTCTGCAAATGTGACTTTGTGCCTTGCTTTTTGCTCATGCTGAAACCAGGAAGCTCTTTGCCTCGTTGCTGTGCAAAGGATCAGCCTAAAGAGCTAGGGGAAGCAGCTTTTCAGGCTGTTCTCGATCCTCTGCTGAAAAATAAGCACCCATCTGCATGAGCTGTGGCCTGCTATGGAGAGGTACCAGGTACCAGTGTCCAAGCAAGCTGTGCTTTGGGTAGACAAAAGCCCAAGGTGCATCATAACAAAGACTAGAATCAGCAGCTGTGTCTATCTGAGGGTTTTGGGGCAAAAGCTTCCCCATGATGTTGCTTTGAAGAGCTTGGGTCCAAGCATGGTTGCAGCAGAGCTGGGGTGCTAAAGGAGAAAGCAAGGTGAAAAGGTTAGGAGATGTCTCTACTTCAACAGAAGCAGTTAGTATCAGCTGGCAGGGGTTTGGGGTTGCTTGCTGTCTCTTCTGATAATGCACTGGTGCCTCATGCATGGAGTTGACTCTGGCTTGTCACCTGAGAGAGTGGATCAGTTTTGGGCACAAAAGATCCCACAAGCACCTGGATGAGGTGTTGCCAGAAGCTGCATATGGGGATGGGGTTTGTCAAGTGTTGAAGGTGTCAGGCTGTGGCTCAACAGGGAGTGCTGGTGTACAGGGGCTGTGCAGCAGTGCACTGGAGAGTCAGTGTTCATGGACCTGTTAACAGCATTGCATGCAAAAAGGGTAGGCAACTTCCAGTCTTTGTGATTTGTTTATGTTTCCAGTCTGAATTACAAGCAAAAAGGCTAAAAATGCCTTTAAAAAATGAAAGCAGAGATTCATGCTGACATTTCTAGGTCCTAAATGTCACCAGAGAGAGCAAATGCCTGCACATACACGTTTTGGAGGCTTTTTGTACCACAGCAGCTTTTCTTAAAGACATGGAGACAGCTGTGGTCAAAACCCAAATCAAACAAACAAAAAACCCAAGCAAACAAAAAAACCCAACCAAACAACAAAAATACCAAACTCCAAGCAAAACGAAACCCCAACAAACCGAATACAGACCAAGAAAGGTTCAGCCTCAAGACTTTGTGCTGGAATGTCATGGTCCTGGGTAGTTTTGATGGCAATGAAAGTATCAGTGCAGCAGCTGTAAGCTGCTTCTTACTTTCTGGAAGGTGGTGCTTTGATTCAGGGTTATGGTTCAGCCATGTGGGGAGAGGGAAAGTTTAAGAATTGGTTTTTAGTTCCAGGTGATTATTTTAATTTACAGGTGGATGAAAGTTGAAGGAAATGGTGATTTACAGCAGTGGGGATTCCTTCAGCCCCATCTGCTGCAGTAGGGGAGCTACAGCACCCTTAAACTGGCAAGTGCTGTTCTTAACCTGGCACAAAGTTGCATCTCCAAACTTGAAGGCATTTTGTTATTAAAACGGCATGCCTGGCTGGTGAGGGCTCTCACTTGAACAGAATCCCCATCCTAGCAGAGAATAAATAAAAAAGCCAACTGGCCGCGGCTGCCTGAGGAGCGCCGGGACCAGAGATAGGGCCAGAAGTCAGATAACAAACAGTGTCCAAAACTGCAGCGCCTGGTGCAAGGCGTGAAATTAAAACCTTTTCTGCCTCCTCCTGCATGCTGTAACAAAACAGCTCCTGCCACAGTCTGCCGGCACCAGGAGTAAAGAGAAGAATAATTAAATACATGAAGATATTTGCGTCTGAGGGAAGGTCTTCTGAGGGAAAAGATGATGCTTCTCTGCTGTGGACCATGGGGTTCTTTGGTCCTGCAGCCAGGCTAAAACTGGGAGGGTCTGTGGGCTGCCCTGCTAAGCTGCCATTCAACTGCCTCTGCTACCCAGTGGTAGGAGGAATCTCTTGTGTTTTTAATGTTGTTATCTTTTCCTCTGAGTTTCCTCATTCACCTTCCCTTTTGGGCTCAGCAGCAGCCCAGGGATATGTTCTGGTGTCATATTGGCTCTTCTTTCTCCAGACTTAGCAGGCTTTCCAAACCTCAGGAAGGACATTTCTCTGGAGTTACCACCCAGAAGTGATGAAGAGGGCAGCGCTTTTTAATCAAAGTTACATTAGGTGAATCTCATATTATTCACTCTGCTTTATTGCAGCTATTTTTACACGGGGGTTAGAAGTTAATACTACCCAGTGAGCCTGGTTTGCTGGGTTCTGGCAAGCACCAAAATCCATCAGCACATCCAGACAGGGTAGGAAAAAGCCCAAGCAAAAATAATAAACTCAGAAGCTGAACTGAAAGAGCAGTCAAAACCCCAAACTTTTTAAAAAAAGCAGACCCTTGATAATAGAGGGGCTGGTCTTGAGGGGTAAAAACCAGCCAGGACCATTAGCTGTAATCAGCAGAAGGGCAAGCTTTTGCAATCAACATGGAAAGGGGAGTGAGAGCCATAGCAGGAGGGCTCAGGAGTCTGTGGTGCTGCAGGGTTAGTTTTTTTTCTCTGCCCTGAGAAATGAGCCTGATCCTCTCCCAGCCCTTGTCTGCAGCCACAGTCAATTTGATAATGGTTAGGATGATTCTTCCAGAGAGATGTTGGTGCTCAAGAAATGGTTGTTCTCTGCAGCCAGCATCAAAAACTGAGCAGGTTCAGCAAAGCAGGCTTTGCAGGGTTGTGTGAGTTTTGGTTTGTGGGGGTCTTTTTGCTTCCCCAGCTCCTCCTCCCAGTAATACCAAAAGGTTAAGCTCTGCTAATTCCTCAGACCTGGCAAGGATGCTGGCAGAGCTGGGATCTCCTCTGCTGGTTGAAAAAAGACATGATGAACGGAGAGAGGGAAGGAGGGAGCTGTCCCCATGTTCCAGAAAAGGGCCATAATGCAGGTTTTTTACTTTCTCCTGGTTTTGGGACATTTTTGTTTGTTTGTTGTTTTGCTTTGTTTGCTGGGTTTTTTCCTTCTTTCTCTCTTTTTCCACCTTTACTTTGTTCTTTAACATAAAGATCCCTTGCTGGAACATGCTTTCCACACCGGTGCTTTCTAAGCGTTTTACTGGTATATTGTCTTGGCAGGAGATGCTATGGATGAGGCAAGGGTACCAAGAACCAATTGCCTTGGTTCTTGTGATGTTCGTGGGGGTGTTTGGAGACTGGGGTCCCTTTAAAAAAACCCAACCAAACATAAAGCCCAATCCCAAGCAGTTTTATAATAAGACACCAGCTATTTTTAAAAAACTAGTTAAGGTATTTTTAAAATCCGCTTGGCACAATTGGTGTCACAGATTGATTGCTTGGATTCCTCTTCTGATGCAACTTCACAACATGCTTGGTCAGTTCTTCACGCTGTGTTGGGCTTTAGGCTGTCTCTGGGCTTTCTTAGAAATTAAATAGAACTGTTTGTCTTAACATATTGTTTATGAGGCCTCGGGCAGATACACAGAGTTGCAGCAAGCAGCATTTTCCTTGCCCCAGAAGCTGAAAAGGCAGCAGTGAGAGGCTGCAAGTTGCGAGAAGGCACTCAGAGACCATTGGCGCTGAGCAAGAAGCCGGAGGCTTCCATGCTGCTTGAGGTTCAGGGCAGTCCTGCTTGGCTGGGGGCTGGTTCAGGTTGTATTATAACACACAGGCAGAAGGCAGCTCGCTTGTGCTACCATCTCCCCCAAAACTGAGGTTAGGGAGTAGTTTGAAGGCAAATTCATGGCTTTGCAGACACTCAGAGAGGCTTTCTGACGACTGGGGGCAGTTTGAAAGCCAAACAATGCCAAATGTCTAAGACAGCAGAGGGCAGGACCACTGGTACTGAAGGAGCCTGAAAGGGAGACAGGAAACTTTAGGAGAGGGCTCTTGAGGCCAGATGCAAGGCCAGTGCTGTTCCCCTGACTGATAACATAGGAGCCTTGAAGGATATCCTCTGGAGCTTTCATGGAGTGTGTTGAAAATTTAGATGGTGTTTAATGTAGCATTACTGAGCTATAGTATTATAAGTACTCAGCCTTGTAAAGGGGTGGTAATGTTATTCTTGAAGTAGATGCAATGCAGGGATTGTTTGGCTTATCCCCATCTTCAGACCCCCCTGCTCTACATGAGCAGAGGTATGATGAGTTGAGTCTATGCTGGCTGATGGCATTCCTGGTGTAGCAGCATTATACTGAGAAAGGTATCCTGCCCTTCTCCCCTGGGTACTGCTTTTTGTCAAAATCAATCACCTGAAGGTCTTCAAGGGGTGATGTCTGAAAGTTAAGGTTGACCACTGCCTGTGCTAATGTTCCTCATTCCTTCAGCTGACTTGAAATTCTGAGATTTTGGGTGTGCTTGTGATACAGAGCACACACCTTAGCTTTGGGGCTTTTTGCTTTTGCTTAATTGTACCTTGTCTAGGGTGAAGGGAATAGAGAGAGAAACTTATGTGGGCTTAGAAACTTAAGCTCACCTAAGATGGACAGACAGTAGGTCCCTGCCAGACACTGGCAATAAGCTTTCAATGGTGATGACAAGGAAGTGAGTGAAAGTGAGAAACAGCGAAAGAAGAGAGGGGAAACACTGATTTATTTATAATTGTAAGTTTTGTTTGTTATCTATAAGCCAGTGATGTTAATGGAAGAAAGTTGGGCAAGTAATCCATTTTCTCAGGTGTGAAAGAGGGCAAAGCTGAGAGAAGAGGAGAGCTGAAGTGACCATGTGAAAAGAATAGACTTAACCCCATTCCTCAGGCAATGTTGAGGGGATTAAGCTGGATTTGTGCTTGTTTCCCACTGAGCAATGCTGTCTTGGTCTCTGAAGGGTTTTGGCCTAGAGTGAAGGAAGAGAATTCCAAAATATTGCTCTTTTAATTTACCCACGTGCCAGTGAGCTGAGTCCTCTGGGAAAACCCTTTTCACTAGGAATACTGCTAGACTAGGAAACAGCACAAAGTGAACACAGTCATCCCAGCTGATACACCAAGATCCCAGCTGAAATTAAAGAAAAGCAAAGCTGAAACAAAACAACCCAGAAGTGGAATGATTCAAAGAGCTTTATTGCTGCACATGAGCCCTCTATGATTTAATCACACCTTGGGGGGGCATTGCTGACCAGGATAGGAGAGAAATGTACCAGTGATGTGGCTATGCAGCTGCATCTGATGGTTTGCATCCCTTCCTCTTGCTCCAGCGGTTTGGCTGCGTCACTTCTGCAGAGCAGCCCCTAACACAGGATGCTCCTGTAGCACAGTTTTACCGCTGCAAGGAAATTAGCTGAGAACTGTGAAACAAGAAAGACAGTACCTTGGAAAAACACTTTTCAGAGTTTTCAGCTGCACCGAAACCCTTGGCCTCACTGAAGGCAGTGCTGGGAGCAGATCTGTCCATCCTTTCCTCAGGGTAGTATCTAAAATTTTAATCTGATGCCAAAAAATGACAGCATCAGTGAAGTTCCTGGGTGTGTGATGTGAGAAATGGTCTCTAGGTAAACACTTTTCTTGCAGAAGCTCAGGGTAGACACAGCAGTGAAGCAGCTATTTATTAATTTTTTTGCGAAAATGGGTGTCCTAACAAGTAGGCACGCACATCAAAAGCAGAATTATGATTTATATTTTCTATCTTGTCCGCAAGTTCCCTCCCTTGTTTCCACACTGGTTGGGTACTCCAAGGTTTGCGCCTGTCCAAAGCGTATAATCTACATGCTAACTGTCCTGCCTCTGTTTACATCGCCCCTTACTCAGTTTTGTACTCACCTTTCTCTTATTTATGTATCTCCTTCTGTGGTTAGATTTCATAACTCTCTGGCAGGCACGTGGTGCCCTAACTTACTGTTTAACCAGCCTGCACCTGCTTACAGGTTGTACAAAGATAGTTTTCTTTTCAACCATAGTGTATCTTTCATCCAGAGATGACATTGTCTTTAACCAGAGTGTGTCTTTTTAAGTTATGGTATCTCAAACCCTTTATTTTGTTTCCTTAGTAACTTAGCCCCATCCCCAATATTGCGAAGTCTTAATATTGCAAGGCCCCATCCCCAGTATGCGAAAACAACACTGTTTCTCTCACATGATGCTTTATAACTTCCCTACCTGTAGCCAGAGGCAAGGATTACTTGCCTCTCTCTTTGTCATTGAGAGGCTGATGACTTTATTGGCCCTTTTCACACTAATATTGCCTTTCTGCTAAAAAAATAGCTGCTGCATGGATCTACATGGTTAGCATAGTCACTGCAAATTCAGAGCGTTTGTCCTCGGTCTGTACCCAGCATTGGAGGATGCTCTTGTTCCAGAGCTCAACATCAGTGTCTGGTCTGACACAATGTGGTGCTTCCATGTACAAACCTTGCTGTACTCCCACTTGCCCCTTTTCCTCTCCTATTGAGGGAGGTTGGCTTCTAATGCTTCATGCTTGGCAACCTTCTTCTGGGACCAGAAGCTTATGTACCATGTACCTCAGAACTCTTGCACAATTTTTCCTGCCAGCTGAAGTCTTTGCCTCTGATCTTACCAGATGGGAAAACCTTACTGTCATAAGAAAGTGTGAAAAAAACTACTGTGCCATGCAGATTAAGATGAGCAACTTCTGCTTATAGCAGAGGGCAGGCTGTGTCCTCAGGGTTCCTCATCCTCAATGCAGGCAGGAGCCATTGAGTGTAACAGCAAGACAAAGCTTTTCTGCACATAGGTTCAGAATGTAGCACAAAGCAGGGAGTTTTCAGGTCAAGGCAAGTAAATGTGGGGTGTTTTGTGTTGATAAACCAGTCTTGTGTGACATGCATGCTAGCACAAATGAGTTTGAAGCATGCGGTACATATGCCATTCCTTATGCCATCACACTGGAATGCTGCATGAACTGGGGACTTGATGCTTTTCTTCCCATATCTTTCTGTTTTGGGCTGCTAAGTTCCCTGTCTTTAGTATATGTCTTAATTAGCTTGGTCTAGCTCCTTTACTGAGTTTCCCCTCTCTAGCAGTTCAAGGGCAGGTCAGTCTTCATACATTGCATTTAAAATAAAATACTCCCCAAACATCCCTTTGTCTCAGGTTTGTAAGTGCTCTTTCTGCCTGTGAGCACTTCAGAGGTGATGGGAGACAGCAAACTGAGGTGCTAGCTGTCACAGGAGAGTGGTATCCCCACTGCCGGTGTCCCTGCAGGGGAACCATGTCACAACATGGCTCGACAGAAACACTTTGTGCCGGAGTTCTCTGTTTTAGCATGAGTGTTTCTGCAAGAGCAAAGCCTGGTGAGACCTGAGCTGATCTGTTATCAACCCTTCCTCTGGTAATAAAGTCATCTGAGGGAAGATGAGGAATTTTTTTTTGCATCAGTACAGCTGTATGGATTTTGCTTTTGCTCGTGTTGAGGGCAATACCTGCTCTCAGGCTGCTGCAGAGGCTCCCGCAGGAGTTTCTTTTTGATGGATCTTTGGGAGCTACAAATCCCAAACTTCAAAGAGAGATATTTTTTTTTCCCCTCCTGCTTCTCTGAGAACAAATTACATGCTCCAACTATGGTCAAATATGGGCCTCTCTGTGCTGTGAAAGGCGCTTTTAGCTTTTCTAGCAGAATAGAAGATAAACAAGCACTAAAATAAATAAGGCGTTAAAGCAGGTAGGCTTCTGTCTGCCTGGCTAAAATGGCAGTTCAAGAGATGGAGGAAAGAAAGCTGACCCCCTTTACAGAATACATGTGCTAGATCAGAGGGTCATTTGAAGGCTTGACATGGTTATTGAGTGCCTGTGGGATAGAAGGAGATAGCAAGAAGTCCTGGTGGTGAGTTGATGGGAAAGTAAGTCCCAGTTTCTCCTTGGCCAGCTAGGCTGGCCCCTGGGTCATCCTCCAGGGTGGCTCAAGACAGCTCAAGAGAAAGGGAGGAACAGATACCAGGCTGGCATGGAAAGGAATGTGTGAATAGATGAGCATCTGCAGATTGCACGTATGTATTCACACTATACTGTATAAATGAATGCAATACCTAATGATTCGTGGCTATTATTTGAAGGGCCCCACTGTTACAGGTTTATTTGTCATTTCTTGTCGTAACAGCAATGATAATGAATTCATTTGTATTAATGCGGGTGTCATGGACTTCAGTTGATGTTCCACATTAATTAATGTACCATTAAAAGAAAGTGTCACCCAATTAATATCAAGTGGAAGCAATACTGCCAGTGCCTTGTCATTAGGGTTTCATTTGTAATGCATTGTGTTAGTGCTCTGTCTTAATGAAAGTCATTTGCTATCCGGAGAGTCACCTGATGGGCTGCCACAGGGGTGCCAGTTTGTGCTCTTACAGCAAGGGTTACCCAGACAAATCCATGGAGACAGGCTGCTGTTAAGAGTTAGCCTTGTTACTGCTTGGGCTTGGAGCATGGCAGCCTACACTGATCCCATCCTCCCTGGTTCTGACACAGGTGGCTGCTGGAGGTTGGTGTGCTGGTTCCAGACATCCTTTGTCACCAGCTTAAAGGCTGGCTTGTTAACTTAACACATGTTCTTGACCTCTGCCTGGATTTAGATAGTAAAAGTGACAACTGTAAATAAAATGGGGTATAAAAAGAATTTGTTCAATTTATGGTATCAACCCTAAGCAGAAGTCAGGAAAGGGATTTCTTCTCTCACCCCACAATGTGTGTTGGCTGCTAACAGTAAATCACACTGGTGATCTGACTTTGCTACTTAATAGTGAGGGGAGGCATAGTGGAAAATCTTGTTGACTGCTGTGGGTGAGGGCTGCCTTTGCTTCCCTACACAAAAGCTGTCTCTGCCTATTCTGAGAGCTGAGGCAGGAGCACAGACTTTGACTGTGGCCACCTGGATCGACGTGGTCCATGCCCACTGTCTCTGGCAGGATTACAGCTGAAAGGGTGACAGGCCATCTGGGGTGGATACCCTTGTAGGGGGGGAGAATGCTCCAGATGCCCTCTTCCAGCAGGAAAATCACACCAGCAGGAGTGAAGTGGTGCCACAGAGGCCAGGAACTCTCTGAATGACAGGTTTTCACATTCTCAGCATTTGCCTCTGACTTTCAAATATCTTGTTAGACCCCCTTGTGTTCCCATCTGCTGTCTCCAAAGTTTGGATTGACATAATAGCAGTCCAGGAGGGCAGCACAGGCTTCCTTCCAGCTCTTGCTTTTGCCCTGCTCTGATCCTTGAAGTCTAGATATGGACAATGGGCAGAAATGGGAGAGAAATGTGGCTTCTTCAACAAAATTTGGCTGCAAGTGCCGAGTTAGTGGTGGATGGTTCACTGCCTTTTTCTTCTGTCCCATCCCAGGGCAGTGGGAAACAGACTGCTTTATAGGGTGATCTCACTTCCTTTTTCAGATATAGGACTCTACATTTACATATTGAAAAAAACGTATTGGTTCAAACCAGCTGCCAGCAATCTGCTTGATGTCAGTGGTCTGCGCCATTTATTGCTTACCCATCTCCCAGCCTCTGTTTCCATTCTTCCAGGTGATTAATAAAAATGTGAAATAACGGGCAGCAGGAATCTGTTTAAAATGCACTTCCTGATAATATTCCTTTTTTGCAATTGTATTTTAAGGGATACATGCTAGCCAACTGTGTTGATTTTGGATTATTCTCAGTGTTAACATCATAGAGCACTAAGTCACATGGCTTAGAGAAGATGATGTATGTGATTTTAACCGTGTCACTCTATTCAACCAAGATTGTTCTCTGGTAGAAAGATAAGAGAGAACAGAACAGGATCTATTGTCTGTCAGTCTTGTGGGAGGTGTTAATGCTGCTACCTACATTTAATTCCCTGTTAGCCAAGAGCTACGCTGAAGGTTTCATTATTTTGCCTGGAATTGATACAGCTGAGAGGTCTGAAGCCACTCCTGTGAAAGAAACCCTGACAGCATGTTGGTTGCCCTGCCTGCTCCAATGCTACTTCTTGGTGTTTGCAGGGCTGCTGAATATCATCAGGAATGGTCCAGCGAGCACCTTGGCCATTACCTTTAACGCTCTTTGGCAGGAGTTACCACACCTGCTGACTGAGATGTGTGAGCCTCATTGGATGAGGCTGCGGGTGGCCTGAACAAGGCTTTCTCTGTCACTTCTTTATTCCTCAAGCATGGAACAGAAACACTTTTTTTTTATTATTATTGACAATTCTGCCATTTTTCTCTGAGAGTAGGATAGTGCTATATTTAATGAATTTTTTATGATTGTTTGGAAACTGAAAAGCTCTTAGCTGGGAATTTGTACCTTTTAATTGCATGAGTTTGTACATGCCTGATAGCTTATGTGCAAGGCAACTTCTGGTAGCCCTTGTCCAGCAGCAGATGCCACACACTGATGCTCTATTTGCAGATGACCAAGTGTATGCTTGCACACCCACCTGATGGACCTGCGTCCTCATATATGCTGTATTGTGAGCATATTGAGGTTGGGTTTGCAAAGGGCTGCCAGCCCAGCACTTGCTTCTCTGTCACTGTTGCAGATGGTGGTGGCCCTGGCAAAGCAGAAGGGGCACCAGAGCCCCCAGGCTGCTCCTGTGCAAAGCATAGACCATGGTGTCTTTTGTGGGGAGGTTGGAGGGAAGAACCTTCTGCCTTACCTGCTAATGGAGCTAGAGTAAATAATCTGTGAAGAGACCTGGATGGAAAAGGAAAATTAACTTTTTTTAAGGAGTTGTAGAGAATTCAAAATTTGCAGGGTTTTTTTTTTCTTTCTGGCACAAAGGAATCATCCCTTCCACCATCACCCATTTTAAACAGTCTCTGTAAGATTTATTTTTCCCTTTAAATATATTCCTTATAGAAAAAAAAGAGAAATTGATTGAAATACCTTGTTTTGACTAATTCCAATTATTCTGGAATTTCAGTTATGTCCACTTGCAGATGTACATATAAACGCCATAAATGTTTTTAAACAATGGGTCAAAATTATTTTGAATATAAAAAGTGTTTGTTTCTTGTATTAAAAAAAAAAAAAAGGCAGGAAACATAAAGGTAGACTGCTTTGTCCTGCCAGAGCTCTCCCCACCTCTTTCCAAAGACAAAATGAGTGACTCCTCCACCTGAGTCTTCTGGTCTCTCAAACCTCTGCTTCTGTGCTTATGACTTTACGCTCCTGTAGCTCCGTGTTCGTAATGGTCCATCTTGGTTGCTGGAAAGGTTCCCAAAAGGTTCCCCTGCACAGAGCAATGTAAGCCTGCTGGCATTAGCTTTGCTCCTCATCATTATTTCTCACAGAGCTGCTCGTGCTCTCCTGAGATCTGGGGCAGCAAACACAGGGCGCAGTGTAATAGCTTGAGTTACCTCGAAATAGAGGCTATCAAAGGAAATGAGCTTTGACAGACAAAGCTGGCTGTCTGCTTAAACAACCGGTAACAGCATGGGTGGGATGGCTTCTTCAAAGCTGGTGTGGAACTTGCTTTCTTCTCTGGGTTCTGTTTCTTCTGGCTGCTTGTTGGCATGGGTGGTGGGTGGTTGTGCTGAGCATGGCTGGCTGGGGATGGGGAGAGACCAAGCACAAAGAAGGAGGCAAGGTTTGGAGCAAGGGAAGAGAGAAGTAATTCCCTGTCTCTGGTGGTTTGACTGTGGATAATGGATATCATGGTGCAGCACCTGTGCAAGCCCAAGCCTTGTGCTTGCTGTGGTCTGGGGCAGGCAGCTTTTTTCCCCTGAAGCTGCAAATTAAAGCTCTGCCATATGATGCTTTCCCTTTCCTCACTTTCTCTTTCAAATATAAGTCCATTCTGGATGAGTGCTTGAGCCACATGGACACTCTACTGCTCCCAAAGCAGAAAGCAGGGGGGGTGACGTGTCCCACTTACCATAACACTGCCTGGAAGAGACAGCGGCTAGAGACAGTTGGAAAGATATAATTAAGAGGAATATTGTGAGTTTCTTTATTCGCATTTCCTTCCTCTGCCATCTACTCTCTCTTGCCTGTCCTGGGCTTGCCCCTCAATACCTGTGCTGCAGAAGTTATGGGTGCCACACAGTGCAGAGTTCCTCTGCACCCAGCTTTTGGGGATGCTGTGCCATAATTCAGCTTTCTGAGCCTCATGCTAACAAAGGCAGAATTATCTTTGGTGGGAAATGGGGTAGCTCTGGGCTGGAAAAAGCTAGCAGCTTTATCCCGCAGGATACCAGAGCATCCTCTCCCACTTGTGGCTGCCTGCCCTCTGCCTGCTGAACGCCATTGTCCTGCCAGTGTGGTGAGCTCCCCCATGGGTTTGCTGGTTACAATATCCCTTTCTTCAGCGCCGTATGTTGGGTCAGGCTGAATCTGCCTTGAATAAGTGCTCTCAGCTCCAAGTGCAGTTATCCAGCAGCTAATTCAGTCTCCAACTCCTATAATGCATCTATTCCAGCTGTGTTTATGGTGTTTTCAAAAGCCCCTCAATTGAATTATAGCTTTGTGGTGGCCGTTTGCCAGTGTCATCCAGTAATGAGAGAGGTCACTTAATAGAGATAGCAACAAGAGATACATATTAATGAGAGCTTATTGAAAGGTGGGGTGAATTTCAACAAAAAAATTTAAAAAAAGAAATTATCAGGTTTTAAAATCAAACTTTGAAATTGGAAATTGCTTGGCTCGGACTAGCAGTAATACAATTAATAAATGCAATTGAAAGTGTAATAAAGAATACAGGAATTGTAAGTCTGTGCGCATCCGTGTGAGCATCCATGAGCTGGCATGCAAGCAAGGGACCCAGTCTGGCAGTCAGGTTGCATCTGAGATGGAGCCTGAGGGGGAAACCAAAGCTTGGGACTGTTGTTTTGCTCTCAGCAGAGTCTGGAAGAAGGACTGCCACTTGTTCTGGCCCTGCTTTTGCTGCCATTTCTTGCAGCAAGTGGGACCCAGACAGGAATGGGTGACTTAAGTCTGTCCTGGGCAGTCCAGGGCTGAAGGAACCGGGATTTCAGCTGTAGCAGAAGGCACTTGGATCCAGTGTCAGCTCTGCTATACAGCACCTCTGAGATGCCCTGCCTTGAGCAAGAAGCATCAAACCCTCCTTCCTGCCTTGCAACGAGACGGGATTGGTGGGAGCTCCTTTGACTTGAGCAGAGGGATGTCTGAGCTGGCTTTTAGCAAAGCACAAATCTCCTTTCATCCACCCTGCTGTGAGGTGGTGAGAGGGAGGGAGAGGGAAAAGAGCCACCAGGAACAGCAGCAGGGAATTATTTAAGAGTAATAGGTTGACCTGAGGTGTAACAGGAGCATGAAGCTTCTCCTGATGGGAGATTTGAGCTCCCGCCTTGATGCAGGGGCAGCGTGAGGGCTGGGGGAAGAAAGCAGGACCCCAAGAGCTGGCAAGACTGTTTCAAGTGCTGATGTGGAGATCATAGCGCGCAGCTAGGTAGGCTGCATGCTGCTCAAGCCCTCGTGCCCATTGCTGTATGCCCGCAGTCCATTTGTGTCGCCTCATCTCATCGACCTTCAGACAGCTGTTTGGCCAGATTGCCTGCTGTTTTTCCACATTATTTGCATTGGTACAGCATGTGCGCATACGCATCCTAATCATTTCTACCAGCTTCTGCTGGGGCGCTGCTGGGTGACTTTGCCCTGTGAGGTCAGATGGAAGTCCTCTACATGGCCAGCCACTGGAGAGATGGGGAGCAGGCTTTATTTAAACATTCTTAAATAAATGCAAATGAGCATTTGTAACGTTCATCCAAAGCTTGTAACGACCTGTCTGTAGGTTGGAAAAGTGACGTATTTAAGGGAAGGGAGTGTCTAAGAGATTAACTCCTAGATCTTGTCTGGGTCATCTCCCACCTGTACTTTTATCCAACTCAGACCCTGCTGTAAAATAGTCAGCACCACATATTTCCTCTTTCAGGCCTTTGCCCGTAGGGTGCCTGGTGTCAGGCCAGTTGGACAAGGCTGATGGATCAAGGCACCTCTGAGGTGTTGGTGGTCTGTGGCCTGTGAAATGGTTTTGCTATGGTGGAAAGCTCTCAAAAGCACCATGCAAATCTGCTCCATTAGCAGGGTGAGCAGCTGTCTGACAGCCAAAGGGGTTTGTACTCTCTGGGAGTCGGCACTGTGGGCCAGGTGAAATGGCATGGATGCTGCCTTTTCTGCAAACAGCCTTTTCATTTTAGCCTTTTGTGAAGGAAGAGCTTGTTCATATAGCTTCACGTATGCCTTAAAAGTTGTCTACGCAAAAGCTTTCCTTGATTTGGGAGCCTTTTCCCTGGGAGCTCCTCACCCAGCCCACATCTGATCTTCATTGTGCTGGTGTTGTCTTGCCGCTGCTTTGGTCCCCAGTGCTTCTGTAATGCCAGCTGGCTCTGTAGCCTGTGGGGAGCATTTGGTGGCAGACAAAATGAGGCTGTGTCCTGATGCTTTTAGGGAGCCCTACCCAGTGCCTCCCACAGTGAGCTTCAGCCGTGTAATATGCCTGGTAGGGCACATCATAGAATCATGGCCCTGGAGATTGTCTCCTCCAGCTTGTAATGCACCTTGTATTGCTGTGTTGTGTCAGAGCAGCATCCATCAGAAATTTTATTACTAATGCATTTTATAGCAGGGTTCATAATAAGATACTAAAGACTATAGGTGTGGCCAGAGAGTGAGGTGTAAATATTTTAAATAGGCCCTTTTCTGATAACCTTTTCTTCAGCTTTAGGTGTCCTTTTGCAGAGAATAATGTGTAAGGCCTTGGTGTGTTAGCTGTCAATGTGCCTTGATTAACACAGGACACATCTGTGTCTGGGCACTCATGCTGGGGGGCTGCATGGAGGTGACAGCCCAGGCTAGGCAAGGTGTTTGCAATGGTGGGCCACACTTGGTCCATACCCATAAAAGCTTTTGGGTGGAAATACAATTCTGGTCACTCAAAGGTGTGTATTTCCTATGCAAAATTGTGTATTGTTGCACTGGTGTGAGAGAGGTAGTCTTGGTCTCTCCTGTGCTTCTTCCTTGAGCAGCACCATCATTTTTGCGGTCATACAGGGTTTTTAGGGCTGTTCATTCCTTGTTTTAAAGCAAGTCTATCCTTGCTATTGATGATGTGCTGAAACAGAGTAGTCTCCTTCTACCTTGGGGCTCTTGTACCTTCCTGCTTTTGGTTTGGTCTTCCTGGTGCTTTGGGTGTAACGTGTAACATGCTGTTACCATTCAGTATTTCTTTGTGGCAAACAGGACTCCCCATCAGCTTCTTCCTATAAAATTTTTACAGCAGTTTGAACCTTTCCTATTCATTTATTGCAAAATAAGAGAGGCACAAATGGCCTTGCTACCTTGCACCCCCACATCCCCAGCCCATGCAGCTTAGTGGTATTGCAGCTATCTCACCAGAACACTTTTAACTCCTGAAGCTGCTTGGAGGGCATGCTGAGCCACTCCTGCTGGGCTGCCTGATGAAGGATGGGGCATTGGAGACAGTTCAGGAGCAGGTCCCGCTCCTGTTTGCTGTCTTTCTCCTCCGTGGGAGGCATCTGTCTGCATGTTTATTTTTATCTCACATCTGCTGGCATCATAACAAAGATTTAATGATATGACATAGTTTTGTCACCAGTTCTTTTTTCTGTAGTGAGTGAAGCTTCGTCAGTGGCTGCTGAAGAGAGCTGAGAGCTTTGAAAATGACAGAATTTGGTGACTCGTGTAGAAAATTCACCTGTTTGCCACAAGTACCTGTAGGCTGTTGTCTGTCTGCATTTCTTCTTTTCTGGATGGAAAAGATAGAATTTGTTATTTTTGCCTGTCAGAGGACTAAGCATAACCACAACTAATCTTTGCTAAGGAAGAATAGCCACAAGGGACACATGGGAGAGTCCTATAAATAGGCCAAATGCTGGAAATTCAGAAACATGGTCTGGCCTGGTTCAGGGCTTAACAATGGCACCTCCCTGGGACGTGCCCTCTGCCTGTTATTTACCATCAAACACAAACCCCAGCCAATTCCGTTTATACAGATGTTTTGCTCCATTGTTCAGATGATGAGCCGCATCTTTTGAGAAATAAAGACGTCAGCCTCCTGCTGAGGAATATCTTGAGCCTGTTTGACCCAAAAATGGCAAGAGGATTTTAAAGACATACTTCTCATGCTTTTTAAAACTGATGGTCTGAAATTACTCCGAGTTCTGACGGCATCCTGCCTGGGCATGAGCACTGAACACAGGACATCTTTTCCTAGAGGACTGTCGATATGGGATGTCTGCATTCCACAGCTGGTTTTGCTTTTCCAGAGTTGAGGTTTGTTTGCTCAAGTCTGAGCTGGAGGAAAAGGATGCATTACCTACAGCACTTCCTATAGGTCTGCATTCTTTGACCTGTGTGCTATTGGGAGTAAGGGCATGCATTTGGTAGTGAAATTTTCCCACTGATCTGTGCACTTTTGGGCAACATCAGAGAATTCCGCCTCTGAGACTTTGCTGTTCTCCTTCAGGCTCCTGTAACGCTCCTCCTATTGCCTGGGAGCCCTTCTGTTCCTCTACTAAATTCCCACACACCATGCTTTGCTCATGCTTGTAGGTACCCACTGCTGAGGTCCTGCCCCAGGGTCCCTTACAGCCCCTCGGATTCTGTGGTGTAGATGCCCATGACTGTTTCCCAGGGCCAGACAGAAATTGTCCAGAGCTCATACTCTGCTTGTATGTTTTTTGTTACCCAGGCCAATGAAGGAACCTGGTCAGCAAAGCTGTAAAATAAGGATAAAAATACAGTAATCACCAAGTCAGAGCTCAGGCAGTGTCTGCAAGGGCTGGAGCTGACAGCACCAAAGCTGGTGACCTCTGTGTCCCTCCAGACAGCTTCTCCTTTGGAAGGACAAGGAGATGAACTCGCTTCAAAGCCTGCTTTTGGGCTATTGTATGAAATACAATGCCAGGGAAATCAAACTCTCCTCTTTCACAGCCAGCCTCACAGCCCCATAATCACAGGTGACCAGAGCGGATTTGCATGTTAAGAGGAGTGACTAGGGGCACTTAAAAAGAAGGGAAAACATATTCATCAATTCCAGCTTTATGCTTATGAATATTATTACTCCTGGGGACAATATACCCAGACCTCATTGGTGCAACCCTGCATCTACTCTTTTCACTGCTTCTCCTCCCTCCATTAATGGTTAATTTGTAATGCTCTTTGTCCTGACATTGATACCCTAGTGGCTCTGGGGGAGGAATTTGAGAAGGTAGTTGTTGAAGCATGTAGAACTCAACGATCAGAGCAATGCCCTGTAGCAACAGCAAGGGGAGGGCTGTGGGTTGGTTTGGGGTTGCTCCCAGCTGGCCGTGATGGCTTGGGAAGGGAGGTAGCCCAAAGAAGGATGGGGATATGCTCTAGCCCTGTCTGAGATGGTATCTTAGGAGTGCTTGGAAAGAAAAAACCCATCACAGCCCCCTCATGTGAAGGGCTTCTCCACCCCAACATGCCTCCCAAGCTGACAAAGTTCCTGAGCAGTATAAATGTACAAACCAGGATTAACATGCTCTGTGTGTGGGACAAAGTCAAAGACCTACATGGCAGCAGGGCAGATATGGGTTAAACCTGACAGAAAATCAGCAGTTGGAAGGCAAAGGGTAGCAAACTGCTGGGACAAATGGGCTGGGGAGGATGTGGTTCCTCCATTGCTAGAAAGCTTTAAGGATGGGAATGATTTAGGTGTAGTACAAGGTTGAGTTTCTCTTTTAAGGTCCCTTCTAGCTATATCTTTTATGCTTTTATGATTGCTGTTCACAAAAAAACTTGAAGGTGCTTTAAAAAATAATCTTCAGGCCATGCCCTGCGAGCTGCTAGGGTTTGATTTAGAGGGGAGAGAAAGGAAAGCAAATGAAAAATCTAGGTGGGAACTGCAACTTCTCACACCTCTGCAGAAGTGACACTGAAGTAAGGAAAGCAGAGTTTTGCTGGAGCCTGAGACGAGCTTAGGTATCAGATCATGCCTGCAACGCCATGTGGCTGGACGCAAGGACAGGGAGGTGTGACAGGTGTGTGTGAACAAGTATCTAGGGCCCAGACTCCCGAATGTGAGCTGCAGGACATGCCCTGGGTTACCCACTCTGCCTGACTAATCTCACAGCAAACCTTGCCACCTGTCTTTGAAGGTAAGTTTCTGTTAGCCTAAGCCTTCTGCTAAGCCTCATTGGAGCAAATTTAGATGTTTTGGTTCTTTTCTGGTGCCATCACCGAATATTAAACTGGTTAAATCAGGTCTTCAAACATGGAGCCCTAGTTTCTCATGCTTTCTAGTGGAGGTGGTGGTTTGGAACAGCCTTGATGAAGCCCTAGCTATGGTTCACTGCAAGCTTTGTGGTTCCCAGAAAACCTGAAAATGGCTCAGTTTGTTGCTCAGCTTCGGCCAAGGATATGCAGAAGGTGCTGTAGTTGGAATCAGTGCCTACCTTCTAAGATCTGTCTCTCCTCAAATTTCCTTTCCACCTTCTCAGCACTTTGTGATACTCCTCTATGGGCTAAGGACAAAAAAATTAATATGAATGAAATTAACAGTAAACCACAGAGGCTTGGGAAGAGGTTTGCAGAAATAATCTGTATTATCCCAACTGGCCACAACCAGCCCCTGCTACATCTCACTTCTGACCTTTGCTGTCTTCAAACCCTTTCAAGTTTTAGTTCTTTGTCAACCCTTAATGTGGCTGTAAACATGTTACAAACATATGGACTTGCCCAAGCCATCATGATCTGTGCTTACCTGCAGTCTAGGCCCCCAGCAAAATCGTTTTGCTTGCTGTCTGTGCTTCTGCCTTTAGAGAGACAAGAATATGCATTTAAGATTTGCATAGGAACATGCAGCTGTTCCACCAAAAATGGATAATTGTTCTCCCTGCTGTGAAGTTAAACAATAAGAAGTGCCAAACTGCATTTGCCATTGCTGATTTTGTGCACTCAGCTGCATATTTTATGCATGTAGATTAGTTCCAGATTTATGACGATTTAATTGTTAATGTCTGTGTTAATCGGGCCAGGTTGTAGTTGCTGTGGAAACTATAACTTTGACTTTTGCATAAAGTTCTGTGTTGCATTGAATGCATTTTTTTTTTTAGGCTTTCATATTAAATGCCTTATGGTGAAAATGGGGAGGGAATCAGCGTTGAAAATAAACGCGCCTTTGGGTGGAAAACAAGTTGCAGTAAAGAAAGTAATTTTTCTGGAAAGTTGTGATGTCTGGGAAAATGAGGGCTTGTGACAGAGTGCCATCTTGACCGCAGCTGTATAACTATTATTGTAAGTGTGGAACAACTATTATAGCTGCTACAATATTGTAATAAAGAAAACAGCTGTATGACTTATAAATGTCCTGAAAATACAGGACTGAAATTCTTGGGTTTCCAGATATTCCTTCTGATGGGCAAAGGGAATTGCTGATCTGTGTTTGACGGGAAAATGGGCTGGTGCACAACTTCACTGATTTTTTTGTCATTACTTTTTCTTAGAATACACCGGTGGGCACTCCGATTTTCATAGTGAACGCCACAGATCCAGATCAGGGGGCAGGAGGCAGCGTGCTTTACTCCTTCCAGCCTCCTTCCAATTTCTTTGCCATCGACAGTGGCCGTGGCATCGTGTCGGTGATACGGGAGCTGGACTATGAAGTGACTCAGGCATACCAGCTGCAGGTCAATGCAACGGTGAGTCTTATCTTGGTGGCTACAGGAGAGGAGGCATTTTCTGGAGAGACAACAGTGGGGAAGGAGCTGTTTCTTACTTATTGTCTTGCCCTACTCTGGCATCTTCTTGCCCACATCCAGCATTTTCCACTTAGAGAATTATTTTAGCTGGATAGTTTCAAATCACTGCTGTGCTGCTTATGGAGCACAGCCACACCTCTCCAACAGCAACTCATGCATGTCAGGGCTTCTGTACAAAGGCAAACAGCTCCCTTGGTGAAGAAAGCCAGTATGGGACATACAAACCATTAAATCCTCTGGTCTCACTTGTTAAGCATCGTAATGTGTATACAAGTGTATTCACCTGTATTAACCCCCTTGACCCCCAGTCAGCAAAAGCTGAGTTCAGGCATCAAGAGTTAAAATTCTGGTGGACAGAGAGAAACCAAGGTCCTAATATAATTACAGTCAATACCACCTTACTGGGAGGGGACCCCTGGGAGATGTACATCCAGGTGGCCACCATGACAAATTTATGCCCTACCTGAATGGGAAACTTCTTTCCTGGTGTCAAATCTAGCAAGATCTTGGCAGGGAATATGTGAATGGGGAACATGTGAATGAGGAGCACCGCACATGCAGGTGCTCTGGATGATTCTCCTTTGCCATCTCACATGCAACAGAGGAAGGTGAGGTTCAGCCTTACACTATGTCTGACCAACTCTGCATTCAGCAGAGGGGGAGAAAACCCTTACTGGCCCTTCCAGGCAGATGGCTAGAGCTCTTAGAGCATGTGATTTAATCAAGATCACTGCCTTGATGCAAAACCACAAATGTAATGAGGACAGAGAGGGCTGCGCAGGGCTGCTTTACTCTTCATGGCCGTAGAGATTGAGCATTCACAAACTGCAGGGCCACAAACAGCTCAACTTTTCAGCCCAATCCTTGCATGTCCAAGGCTGTGGAATTTTTCCCAGAAGTTTATTTTTTCTGAAATGTACCTAATTTTATTTTAAATACTCCACTGGTAAGAGGCCCTCTGCATTGTTTATTTCTTTATCAGTCTCTATCACCAACACTGTTTCCCAGGATGTGCTTTTGGACTGCCTAGCAGGTTAGCAAATGTAGGACCAAACACAAGCCCTGATGGAAACATGCCTTTTATCCACATGTCTGACTCTGGTTTCCTCAAGAACACAAGGATGCACTTTGGTCCATCCAGCTCTATCCCTGTATCCCAAATGCAGTAGCCACCTGGAGCAAAGATAAAATGGGGTATATCTGGTACTTGCTAGCTAATACACTCCTGGCTTTTAGTCATTTCCAGCTCAGGCAGTTCAAAGATTTAAATGTTAAATCTCTGAATGGGGCTTGGTTGTAGTTGTGAGTATTTCTTCTCAGCTCAGTCACAGGGCACTGATAATTTCTAGTAGAAAGGCAATGAGAAACATTAGGGCAAAGCTCAGTCCAGAAAAGGACAAGAGTGCACCAGTATAGCAGGAGCTGGAAGAGCAAATGTAGTCTTTTGCCTGCTTGATGAAGAGTTTTCATGGTCTGGAATGGGAGCTGGGGTGACAATGAATTTGTGGTGGCTTTAAGGGTTGCAAGAAGATTTGTGGAGCCTTGCTTCAAGGCAGGAACCATTTCATCCCAATGATGTAGGCAGCAAGAGCAGAAAGAGGCTGGAAAGGGAAGTATGAGAGATGGTAGGTGAGGAAACTTGAAACGTGCTTGCTTTTTCAGTGCTATCTGTAAATATTTAACCAAAATTTAAGAGGTGAAGGGGGGGGGGGGGGAACCATTATCTGAAGAAACAAAAGACTTCAACCTGATAACGCTAACAGCAGAGTGTGAGTCAGAAATAAGCATCCATCCAGGCCATAAACGCTGAGGCCTGCAGGTTAAGAGGATAATGTGCAAGCTGTGTTGTTGAATACGGTTTAAATTAACATTAATCTTCTGGCAATCAGTCCTTGCTGCTGTTCAGAGCCAGTCTGCAGAAGTGTGCTGTAACCTTTTATGGTTGCCTTTCACCAGGGTGCTTGATTAGGGGGCAAAGAGAGATTTATTTCCTTCCTTTCACGTGTTATCTCTTTTTTCCTGCCTTTTTAGGAAAGGGTTGTGGGCATTGAGGTCACCTTTGAGCATCCATAGGACAATGCTGCAGCAAGAGAAATGGTGTCAACAGGGCACTGCCAGGACAAAGCCGGTGGCAGTGTGTACTGCTGCTGCATTGGCTTCCAGGGAAGGGTCTTGCACTGAGAAAGTGCTTGCAGCTCCATCCTGATGGGTTGTGAGGGGGTGTAAGAGAGATGATGCTCCTACTCAGAGCATTTAACTGTTCCTAAGCCACTGACGCTCATTGTAAGATTGCTGCATGCTTGTGACCTGCTTTGCAGAGCAGGCAGGATGGCTCTCCATCTCCCCACAGCCATGGAAGCCACTTGACTTGCATCAAAAGGCAGCTCTTGATTACCCCGATCCTGCCAGTTCCCATGCAAGGTGGGAGGGGGGAGGTTTGCAGTTCATCAAAGCCGAAACCATTAGCCCAGTGGAAAGGAGGTTGCTACTGTGAGGATGTATCCTGCGGTTGTGGTTTCCACTCTGCCTTCTGTGTGAGAGCTGAGGCATCCTATGAGAACAGAAGCAGCACTTTTTGTACATACCCTCTGCAAAGCTCAGAGCAGCAAATACAGAAAAGAATAAAGCTGGGACTGCAACACAGCCTGCAGGGTGGCAAAGAGCAGTGGAAACATGAGGTAGCTGGTGGGCTTTGTCATGTTCCAGCTGATGGAGCCCAAGCTGTGTAGAAGCATTGGTGCTGGGGGGTATGAGATGCTCTGCTGTGATGTGTGGGTATGAGAGTCTGCTGGCAACCACACCCAGGTCTTATGTTGCAGAGGTACCCTAGGCTGTGGCTGCATTGAGAGGGAATTTGTACTTTGAAGTAC
Organism: Psittacus erithacus; assembly: GCA_009867235.2. Taxonomy (NCBI): domain Eukaryota; kingdom Metazoa; phylum Chordata; class Aves; order Psittaciformes; family Psittacidae; genus Psittacus; species Psittacus erithacus. The sequence continues at coordinate 46,619 of WYDI02000706.1, forward strand.
ACGTTGAACAGTGTTTCTTCTTTTTCAACTGAAATGTCATGAAAACTGAATTGGTGCTTGCTTTATTTTAAAGGGTTAATGCTGCAGTGAAATGCATATTGCATTTCATTTAAGCTCAGAGGGAGGGACAGTGGACAATAATTTCAGCATATAGCTTGAAAAAGAGATGATTACCTGGACTACTCAAAAATTTTGACCCAACTACCACAGAGAAACATAATGCTGTTGAATAGTTCTATTTTTCTAATAGAAATCCTTTCTCTCCTCCATCCTGACCCTTCTGTTTTTCAAGGACCAAGACAAAAACAAGCCACTGTCTACTCTGGCCAACCTGGCAATCACCATCACGGATGTGCAGGACATGGACCCCATCTTCATCAACCTGCCCTACAGCACGAACATTTACGAGAACTCGCCTCCGGTAAGGGCTGCTGTTTCACTCCGATGTGCATGACCGTGGTGATGCACTGAGGACCAAGGGCGGATGGAGTATACTATGGGACAGAAAGCACAAGGTATCCCAAAAGAGTTGGAGGAAAACCTCCTCTTTGCAGAGATACTTGTCTCTCCTTCCATCTATCACAGGTTTGCATTGCTCTGCCCTGATGTTTGTGGCTTGGGTGCAAAGAGGAGCCCTTTTTCCATGCTAAAGCACAAATGCTCTGAATCGTGAGATACAAATGGCATCCAAAGATAGGCAAATCTCTTTCCTTCTGAAACAACAAGTTTCAAGCCACCCCCAAAATATTTTGCTCTTTTTTAAAAAAGGGAGCCTAAGCCAGGAGGTTTAGGAAGCCTGAAGCCCAAATAAAATGTTTTCCTAAACATTTTTTTCTTAAATTTTAAAAAAGGCTTTATGTTGTTCTTAGTGACCCCATTGCCTTCCCACAATGTATACGCGTGCCATTTCTAACAGAAAACTTGAAGAAAAACTTAAGCGTTTCTGAAATGAGCCAGTTTTGAAAATGCCAGAATCATCAGCCATTTCAGCACTTTGAGTATTTTTCCTCAGGTTTTGCCAAATTGACCCAATCATTTTAGTTCTTCTGAAACCCGGTTTGTCAGCAAACTCACTGCTTGTGGAAAACATCTCCCAGTCTCTAAATACAGCAGGGTTTTTGTCCTCTGCAGCAGATGACAGGGAGCATGGCGTGCAGCTTTGGCTTTGGGAGCTGTTTGCACTGTGAGCAGCAAGCGTGCCCAGGGTCTTCAGCCTGAGGACTAGCCAGTACTGAGCAGTATCCACCTTCCCAAGGCATGGCTGTGTATCCCATCTTTTTGTCTATAGGGCAAGTATTTTTGTATATGGATGGAAAAACCTTCTGCCCTAAAATCATAGTGTGGTAGGCATCAATACCACACTGGAATCCTACAACATCTCTTGTTCACTGGATCAAAAATGCCTGCTGGCTCAGTTCATGCACTGGTAGGGGGAACCCCAGCTCACTTCAGTTCACTCCTTTTTATTCACTTTGGAGCAAAATGCTGGCCCTGACGGCATGCAGTGTGCTGGATTAATAGGGCTGAGTCCTACTGTCACAAATCCCATGGTCAGACAGAACACAACCTGTCTGCTGGCCTGAAGATGGCCAAAAAATGGCTTCATGAATTACTTTCATGAAGTGAAAGTTTCAATGCGTTTCAATGCTGTTGAGATTAAGGAGTATTTCTGTTGGGGGCAACATGAGCTGGAAGGGAAGAAAAAAAAACAACTTAGATCACGCTTGACTGAGGGAAAAAAGCATGCAATGAAATTACAGAAATGGAAGTCTCACAAGTATGGAAAATTATAGACTGCATCTCCTTCATGGAGTGACCTGGTATCCAGGAAAGGGGACCTCTCTGAAATTAGTGATATATATCATTAATATTTATCAGCTGGAGCTCAACAATCTGTTTGTGTTGATACATGGACATGTAATAGAATTATTCCCAGAATATACACTGTTTGCAGCAGGCAAAGCAGCAAATAATTGCTGTATAATCTGAAATAAGAAATGAATGAAGATGTGCTCACAAAACTGTCACAAGTTTTCTGAAGGGCATAGGGATTTTAATTTTTCTTGGCCCTGTGTAACATCTCCAAAGGCACTGAGGTATCCAAGATGGATAGGTGCCATCACAGACATAGTGAAGAGGAAAACTGCTGAATGTGAGCAGTACTTTGAGTGATACTGCTCTCTGGTTTGGGCCCAAAGTCCCATCTTTCCCAGGAGAAATCACTACCGAAACAAGGACATGGTTTGCAAACCTGGGGTTTAACATGTGCGTTATCATCTCTCCATGGGAAGTCTTCTCATCAGCTCTGCCCTACCACCTGAGGGAACCAGTCGCACATGCAGAGTAGCAACTGTCGCCCTGCAGAATGGCTTGATTCCCTAAAAGATAACAGCAAATTTGGATGAGGAGTCTGGGCTTGGTCAACTTCTGTTCAAAAGTAGGCCTCCAGGTCAAGAGGATAGGCTGCAGTGCATTTGTGGGTGATGTTTGCCCTGCCATCAGGTTCAGCAGGTAAAAATGTGCTTGAGAAATCTCATCCCAGCCCCAAATCTACAAAGCAGAGACTTGCTGCTGCTCTACATGCCCACTCTCCGTCTCTTTTGCCTTTTTCTTTATCTGTGGTGCACAGCATGTCTGTGTTCCTCTATCAATACATCAGGCAAGAATACCTCATCTAAAGTGTATACATTACCTAATAAAATCCTTCTTATTTGGAATTATTGCATCAACTTTTAATTTCCTCACTTGAGTAACAGCATGTCAGCTGGCCCGTCAGTGAAGAGCCGATAGAAGGTGAAAAGAGTGGATAAACTGCAGCAAATTACCGCAAACAGATCTCTATCAGCCCTTTGACTGGAATTGCCGGGAATTAAGAAGTGAGAAATGGGATTTTTTTTGCCGTGGCAGCTTTCTGAAGCGCTCCCCCCTCCTCCTCCTGCTGCAACGCTGGGCTGTGCTTTGCCTTTCAAGTCCCTAATCCTGTAAGAGAAGAAGAAACAGGGGTGGCGGGGTGTGAGAGGGGAGAGAAGTGCCATTGTAGCTCTGATTTTTCTCAGGCTGGGATCTGGTAGCATGATTTAGATGCATTTTGGGCACATGCTTATTCGGACACTGAGAATAAAGGAATTTCTTGTCGGGCAAAGCAAGAAGATGCAGTGGGGAGAGGTTCCTGGAGGTGTTGTTTCTTCTTTCTTGATGCTGTTGATCTTCCCAGCATGCCTCAGACATCTCTCCCAGGGCATCCAAGTGCACCAAAGCTGCCTGTAGCTGTGGCAAAGCTTAGTGACATTGTACTTTTCATCTTTAGAGTATTTTTGGGTGTGCACCCTCACAGTACTTGTAGACTGAATAGCACTGTTGATGTTCTCCAGACAACTCAAGAGCAGCTGGAGGAGAGGGGCCATTTCCTCTTGCAGAGATTCTGTTGGCCTGATGAACCCCTGTTTTTAAACCTCCACTAGGGCATGGTCCATACAGCATGGCAGCTTCACTTTGGAGATGAAAAAGGAGGAATCCACTTGCTAAGAGACAAGCTGTGGACTATGAGAGTGTGCTTCATCCCACAGAGAGCTAAGTGCAGGCAAGAGCAGGAGCAAACCTCATTGATGCTTGGTTCCAAGACCAGAAGCTGTATTCCCTTGCAATAGGATAGTACATGTCAAATATCATTAAAACAATTTTAATACTTCAGCACCATTTCCCTACTCCTCAGAAAGTCCTTGGATTGAAGAAATAATGTAGAATCAGTGCTATTTTTGCCATAGAGTCTCAATAGGTCCGAGTTAATTCTTTCTTACAATATTTCCAGCCCATCAGTGTGAACACTTTATTAAAAGCTTAGGCTTTTATTAAAAGAGGATTTATTTACCCCTGCCCCTCTTCAAAAAACCCCCAGATTTTGTTTGGATGATGTGCCATTCTTTATTTTCTTTGCCTTTTTTTTAAGCATAGGCTTTTCCAGATTATTACTTTTTTAAACCTTCTTCCTCCTTCCCTAGAGGGAGAGTTATTCTGTTCTGGTGCATCAGTCTATACGCACCAGCAGAGTGCTTTCTTTGCAGCCACCATTGCCTGTGGTAGGCAAGTTGGTGCTTGTTTTAAGAAATATCAGGAATATTCTGGAGATTGAGAGCTGTAGGTTTGTGTCACAAACACTTGGGGTGAGTCCTGGGCAGAGCTGTTAGCACTGGAAGTCAACATGGTGTTTCCATGAGTAATCAGAAGCCTTGCCAGATGTGCTTGGCTAGGGACGGTCCCCTCCAATTTAGGGATGCAGTTGACTGCCTCAGGGAGCCAGGGCACAGCATCTTCTGCCCTTACTGTGCTAAGACCTAGACAGTAAAATTAATATTGTTGTGATCTGATAGGATTTTTGAAGAAAAACTGGTAATTGTTGAGATGTGGTAGGTCAGTCTTTGCTGTTGTGGTATGACTGTGATCAAGGGTTTGTTTTGGTTTTGGTGTTTTCTTGTTTCTAGTCTCTCTTCTCTGTTTAGTTACTTCTGCTGGTATAGAAGCCTCTGGGCAAGGCTTCATGATCATCAGAGGAACTAAGAGATGAGTATAGCCTGTGTGTGCAATCATGTTTTGCATCTCATCATCTTACTGCAACACATGTTGAATGGAATGCTCCTTCCTGTTGGCTATGTTGAACTGTCATGCTCCGAGGCTATCTTTATCAGTTCTTACCACTCACTACAAAACCAATAATTGCCACCAGTGATGTGGATAAACATTATGCCTATCCTGTGGCAATTGTTTAGTCTCTTCCCCAGAAGGATCAAGGTCATAAACACTGTGTGAATGCTTGGGGAGGGATCATTCATTCTCAGGAGCTGGGATCTACCAGTTTTGTGGATATTAGAAGACTCTTGTGAAAGAGGTATCAGGAAGGATGGAAACCAGGGAGGATACAAAGCGGTGCCCAGGTTCCTGTCCCTCCTGTGGTTCCAGGAGATGGCATCCACGAATGTTAAACAGCTCAGCTTCACTCTGGCATGTATTTCTCCATAACTGAAGTGTGGCTCATCCCCAGGAGGGGCTGGTGAAGGGGCTTGTGAAGAAGGGGGAGACACACAGGTCTGCAAGGAAAACGGGGGAGACTAGACTCAAAAACCAGGAGCATGGAAACCACCATCATGGGCTTGCCAAGGCCTTGCAGTTGAGCCTTGGAGTGCTCTGTAACAGCCCTCATTCTTGTGATCAGATGTCTGGATAACTTCTTTCCTATGGATGTCTCTATGGCACATGCTGCTAAGATATCAGAATGAGATTCCGCTTCTTCCCCTCCCTAACTTTCCCTCCCTAACTTTCCCTGCTGCAACATCTGTGTTTATCCTTTTATCTCTCCCAACAGCCCTTCCCCTTGGCTGCTACAGGAGGGGCCTTTCCCATAGATAAAGCGGCCGCAGTGTGGCAGGCCGATTGCTATTCCTCAGCCATCGCGGGAGCCCTGCCTTCTCCCGCAGCTGCCCTCCCTTTGAAAGTGCTGCACAGCAGGCGACACATCATTCTGCACTGTTCCCTCGCTTTTTGACAGGTGATGAGCAAGCTGTAAGGTGGTCCGAGAGCCTTCACCCACCACCTCTGCCATGGAGGAGCTCTCGTTTTGCCAGGGTGCAGAGGGAGGCTCACACCTACCCCATGGGGACGGCAGCTTAAAATAGAGTATGCTGGGGGAGACCATGCTGGACTGCATGCCTGCACTTTTTTCCTTTCTCTACTTTTCATTACCCTCCTTTCCATGTCACTTGTTCCGCTTTCCCACCTGCTTCTTTCCTGCTTTTCTTGTGTTTTTTATCTGTCCTTGCTCCTTTGCAAAGCACAGTTATTGTCAGTGATTTAGAGGCTCTGTGGTGGCTGCTGAGCCTCACCAGCCAAGTACTGCTCAAAGGCCAGTGACCTGGGACTTATGGCTAATGTTCTCAGTTAACAACATGGTTTTACTTAAGGAGTCCATTGAAATGCCCTCAGAGATCAGGGCATGGGCAGTCTGGCTGGTCCCAGGAGTCTTCCTTATGGCCAGCAGCGGTAAAGCATCTCCATCGAGCCCACAGGGGCATGGCTGTGAAAGCCAGGGAAGATGGCAAGTCCCCACTTTCCACTGGTGATGTTTCTGCAGCAGCTTTCCCTTTGGCTTTCAACTGATGGATTGCACGGCAAAAGCAACACTGCTCTTCCACTGTGCTCCCTCGTTAGATACGCAAACGCCCCTGTTGACATTCCCTTTGAGGACAAAAAAAAAAGCAGCTTTCTTTTCCCACTGTTAATAAACCAATGAAAACAAGAACAGCTGAGTTGTAAATTTTTCACACTACATTAATTATGTGCATGTGCATGTGCTTGTATTCACATGGGCTCACTGCAGTGTGGCGAGAGAAGTACAGCTTATGGACTTGACATAAGCACGATGTTTTTATTTAAAGCACTAAACAAGAATTTTGGGTGGCTGTTCTGTTATTCATCACTTTTGGGGGATTCCTGTGCTCACGGACCTGCCTTCCAAGCTGTAAGAAACAGGTCTGTCCTGAAGGATGGAGAGTGAGATGGATGAGCTAACAGTCGCAGGAGCTCCTGCCTGTGGGCAATCCCTGTTCTCAGCATCTGTTCAACCCTCCTTCTCCTTAAAGGTTTCTATTAAATTCTCTGCAGCTTGCCTAGTAAGTTACACAGCTGGATGCCAATGGCCAGCAGAGCATTCCTTGTTGCCTGGGTGCCTCTTTTGAAGAATGCAGAGGAAGAGGACCAGTTGAAATTGGGAAGCCAAAAGTAGATAGAAGTGGTGTAGTCACCTGTGCTGAGGATTGTGGTGAGGGTGAATTCTTGCCTTTATTTATCTAGAGCCTGAAGAGTGAAAATATCTGTGGTGGAGGAGTGTAAGCTTTGCCTGTCAGCCACAGCCTGTGCAGTTGTGATGCTATGAGAAGGCATGGTTTTGCCATTGCTGCACCTTCCTCTTCTTCCTCGAGCACTCGCAGCTGTGCTTACCACACTGACCTTGCTTCAAATCCTTTCCCTCTAGGCAGGAGATGAGCAGCATGAGGAATGTGTCTGGTGGTGCTCTCCAGTCCCTACAGACACTTGCCTTGGTATAAACCTAGGAAGTCAAGCTCATCCTGCTCAGTGGTTCTTTTAGAGGACATGTTCTCCTGGTCATGCCCTCAGCATTGCCAGCTATATCCTGTTGTGGCTAGCAGTTTTGCAGCTTGCACAGGAGTGAGGAGTAGTGAGCCTGAACTGCCCCAAGAAGCAGGTGATGGGACTTTTCCGTGACATGCTTTGTCCTTGAACAGGTTTTCCTAAGCACATGACCCATGGTAAAAAGTGCAAGGCCTTAGGAGGGCACCCCAGGAGCCCCAGAAGTGCTCATCTGGGGTGACTGTAATGCATGTCTCCTCTCCCTCCCCAGGGTACCACAGTGCGGATGATAACAGCGATCGACCAGGACAAGGGCCGTCCCCGGGGCATCGGCTACACCATTGTCTCAGGTAAGTTGTGGAGAGAATGTGGTGGGGAGCCTAGTGGGGATAGAGGACCTAGCCCTGCAAAATAAGTCTTTGTACATCCCATGCCTGGGAAATCATATTTGGCTAAGTATCTCCTTGACTGTACTGCTTGCTCTTTTGATTCAACATCACCAATTACTGTAGCTTACTGCTACAACCGAAAGCTTTTACCTCCCTGAAAAGCTTTAAAATCATAGAATCATAGAATAGTTAGGGTTGGAAAGGACCTTAGGATCATCCAGTTCCAACCCTCCTGCCATGGGCAGGGACACCTCCCACTAAACCATGCCATCCAAGGCTCTGTCCAACCTGGCCCTGAACACCACCAGGGATGGAGCATTCACAGCTTCCTTGGGCAACCCATTCCGGTGCCTCACCAACCTTACAGTAAAGAACTTCTGTCCTAGGTTCAGCGGTAGCTGTCATTTTTATCCTTCGTAGTGACTGGTGCAGTGCTGTGTTTATGACTTTCGGTCTGGGAACAGTACTGATAATACC
>WYDI02000711.1:0-18992 GCA_009867235.2 Psittacus erithacus
CCCCATCCCTCCGGGAGCCGAGGGAGGAGGTGGGGGGGCAGTGAGTGAGCTGTGTGGCAGGCCTAAACCACGACACACACTTGACCTGAAATGCAAATCATTATGTCTTCTGGGACATATCAGATGAGGACCTGCTGGCTCAGAGAAGACAGGGTGTGCCATCAACCGTGTTCCAGCCTCAGAAAATACTGATTATAAATCAGATTTGCAAATAAAACAGTGTAACTCTCTCATTCTTCAGATGAACTGTACTTAGGCACATGCACATACTAAAGGACCCTGCTGAATGAGATAGACTTCCGCATGCGCTTATTCATAAAAGATATTTTCAATTATTTCAAGTGAAGGATGATTTTGTATAAGTTTAATTTTTAGGTCTTTTAACACCCAACATAAAATTTTAGCTGTTTTTTTACTGCATAATTCCTACTTAAATCATGCATGCCTTTGAACGTTTGTTTCCATATATTGGTTTACACAAAAGGGCTTCAATCTTTAAAAGCTTTGAGACAAAACTGCCCCTTTTCAGCAAGTCCTTATCTTGCTTTGTTGCATCACATTTGGAAGGTAGATATGAGAAAGGGAAAAAATATTTCCACGCTGAAGTACTGCTTTCATTGATGTAAAAACTTGGAAATTAAGCAGAGTGCCAGAAGGTACAGATAGATTCTAAAGCTAAATGCTTTCCAGTACTTTCAAACATAAATATCTGTTAGATGAAAGCACAAGACAAGAAAAAGGAGAGACCATATGGTTTCAATGCTGTCCATGTGCAAACAATGCCACCCTTAAAAATAGTTAACTGATGATCTTTCGAATTAGATCAGACATCTTCCTTCCACTGAGGGGAAGAAGACACTATAGTGCATGCTGCACAATATGTGTTACAGAAAGAAAAGATCCTCGGATGAAACATCTTGTATAAGTAAATAAGTCATTCTAGTTCTAACAGCTATTTTTATAGGCATTCCTCTGTTTTATTGGTTGCTTGGGAAAAGGGAGAAGTGAGATAAAAATACTATAGAAACAGACATTTAATGTCCCCAGAAACTGATTACCTACAAGCTGTGTAAAATTTTTATGCTTAAAACAAATGGATTTTGAAAGTTTTAATTATTATTCTTTCAACAGAACATTTACAAGAAGCTTTTTCTGGTTTTGGCTCTCATGTAACAGTTCACAAATCTCTGCTGTCTATTTCTGTTAAAAAACATTGATTATTCTCAGATTCCTTGGCTAATGCAAATATTCCCAAATGGAAATGTCAACCAGATTACACATAGAAAAGCACTGAACAACATTGCTGGGGCAGTCAGACAAGACTGCACTAGATGAGGAGTTTTCAGATTTTAGAAAGTGGTGGTGACCTGCTTTTGGGTAAACACGGTATCTCTGTAACAACTGAGCTCCTCTGGGAGAAGAGTACAAAACCTATGCCTGGTTTTCAGTGTTTTCTTTCAATCCCCTGTAGCCTTGCAGTTGTATGCAGGAACTGCTAAACCTTCACTTACAGCATTGGTTTGTCCTGGGGTACTAGAGTCACTTGCAACCACTAGTTAGGGCCTGTTTTCATTCTTCTACCTTGGAAAACTGGTCTATAGCTATTATAAAATACTGTGGGACCCTCTACAAAGTCTTTACTCATCACCTTGGGAATCACAATCCACACTATGAGAACCTTTGACTTTATCAAGCATCTTGATATGATATTCCTGTGTTTTACACTGTGTACACGATTGTGTCAGAATTTTGGAGCTTGATTTTCCAACTACAACCAATGTACAGGTGAATCAGGTGAAATCACTTGCAGCTTTCCGATTTGCACCTTGAGGGCAGACACTGTTGCAACACTATGCAGTTTGGCAGGGACCCTGCTGCTGCTGTCACCCTTCTCAGACCATTCCTTCCCCAATCTCATTCACATCCTACAATGCTGAAGGGCAAATAATACTCCATCCAGCAAATATAAGTACTGAGGTTTTGTTTTGCATAGTTCTCAACCAAACTATTTGGCTGCCTTCAGTCACTGTAAGGAAAATACTGAATTCTCAACATTTAGTATCAAAAAGATTTCACAGCACTTTCTGGTGGGGAAAAAGGAAAGTGAAAAAAACCCCAAAAAACAAAAAACCCAACCCCAAACAACCAAATTAAAAAGCACTTTAAAAGGCCAGAGGCATCAGCAGCGACTGGGCCAGATTGCAAGATTTCTGAGTTCAGTTTTTCCTTGGGAAACCAGGTTTACATGTTGCCTCTATTCAAGCTATTTACAGTATCAACTGGTAACACACATGAATTATTATAGCAGTGTGTGCAGCTACATGCACTGCAGAGAGGACAAAAGTAAAGAGGTTACAAATGAAACATAATTCTTGTATTAGGATTGCATGTTAAGGCTGGAGAGTGGAGAGGAATATAAAAATTATCTTTATCTTCATATGCAACTCACTTTTTTTTATGCAGATACAGTTATTGCTATTTTTTATTTCTTAATCATTAGTCAATAATCTCCCAAAGGATGGTAAACCACAGCAAAATCAACTTAGTTCTAAAACTGCACTCTTAAGGAGCTGAACATTTACTTTGGTGTTTCCTTAAACAAGTCATTCTTTTGTAACAGGAAGTCCCATGTTAAAAAAGGAGAATGTTAACTGAAAAAAATACAAGCTACTCTCTGTTTTGAGAAAGACCTTGAAGTCCTTGCAGAGTAGCGAAAGGATGTGGCTTCAGTTTCTTCCCATATCTGAATGTGGGAACTATAAATACTGGGTAAACTGAAGCACTGAGGAAAAAAAAAAAAAGAAAATTTTAAAATAATATGTAAGAATAGCACATGATCAGGAGATGAAAAAGGACTTTGCGTCTTGACACACTCAGTCCTATCTAGACGATCTACCTTGATCACTGAGCAAAGATCAGAGCCAAGATGCATAAAAGAAAAAGATAAATTGCTCTCATGATTACCATAACACATACTTTTTCTCTGAGTCATTTTTACTTATTCGCTGAACATAAACTCATTATTTTAAAATTGCTTTATGGAAAACTAATAGAAATTTTTCATCAAGAGTCAGGTTTGCAACTCATAGAGTCTCTGTGGCTCCTTTCTGCTGGACTTAACAGGAAAATGTCTCCTGATCAAAACATATCTACAGCAGGAATGACGCAAGCCCAAACAAGTCATGGGAAGTGAAAACATAAACCATATTTCCAGCCTCTATTGCTCTCTTAACCACAGCAGCTAGTTGAACTCAGTCTTTTCTCAGAATGAGGGAAGCTGTGATGTGAAAACTGAAATGTTGGATACTGTTAGAAAGTGACCATTAACTTGGACTCTGAAAAAAATTTTCCATGTCCTCTGTGTATGCAATATGAAAGTAATGCCCATTGCATTTCTGGGCTTTGCCTGTGCTTTGTTCTGAAATTAGCTCCCTTTTTTACCCTTATTTTGAAATGCTGTTCATTTCTTAATGTTAAATTCTTATAGTTCTGCTTTTTTGTTCCCTTTAGATAAAAAATCAAAACATAATTCTTCAGGCATTTAAACCCAAAGCCTTTAAGAAAGTTGATGAAGATTTAAATAATGCTAGAGGCTTGCTTTTTGTTTTAAATTTCTCTTGTCCCCTAAAGTGCATGCTTTTTAAACCATGCTAATTGTCTTTGAATTTCTAAAGAACCCATAGCAAAGGGAGATCTGAGTCAAAGGAGACCAACCTTCTTTTTACAGCTATCTGAATGAAGAGGAGACTTTGAAAGATGATCATTGCAGAAGTTTGCCCTGACAGCTCTTCATGAAAGGAATTGATATCCTGGGCCTTGTATTGAAAAGATGGTGCAATTGCTGCCATTAAAAATGTTAATCCTTCCTAGCAGCTGAATTTATATAGGGAAACAGCCCCTGTAGTAGCAGGATCTCTTACAAAGCTCTTAGGGGAGGAATGCTGACAAGGAATTTTATTCTGCACTGCAGTGACTTTGCAGTGGAAGACCATGATGCCTATTCTACTATATTCAGAGTAAGTTGGATTTGCTTCTCTTTTTTCTGGAGTGTCTGAATATTGAGGTGAAAAAAACCAGATTTATTCTAGCTAACTCATATTCCAAGAAGTCAGCATTTCTTGCTAACTTAAGGAGAGTCAAGGAAAATTCCAGTGCTTGAAAAACTTTATTCATATAGTGCAAAATCAGTTGTACTTGGGTACATGCATTTATCTGACTCCTTTGAAAACCCTGTCTTAAACTCATGGAGGGATCAGCAGTATAAGAATACATAAAAGAAATCGAACAGAGTAGAGATGTATCCAACAAACCGAAACATGGAGAGTAAGAATCAAACTACCCTGTGGAGGACTGTTCTGTGCTGACTAGAAAGTCACAGCCCATGTGGTGCATTCCTGTTTAACCAGAACTTCTTGCTGGCATGGACTTGATAATTTTTTTGGTATTTATAGGCAACAAACAGAAGATCTGAATTGAGATTTCATTAAATTGAGACAATGGATAAATGCTATAAGATATTGGTCAATTATCAACCTTATTTTCACTCGAATGGAGCAGAGAAAAATCTACACTGTTATAGCTGTTTGCTCAGCGGGTTTACTTAATGGAATGATAAGAATTAAGAGAGAAAGTCCTGCTGCCTTAGCACAGCAAGAAATAATTCCCATGGCTTGAAAAAGGATCTGAGAGGATAGTACTGCTAAATATGGCAATTTACTCGGCAAAAAGTTCCTAGAAAATCCATATATTATCAGCTGAAAGCACTTGAAGGCACAATTACCAATTAAGAGTACAGTCAGAGGTTTTGAAGCTAACTTCAAAGAGAACACTTGTAGTATGACGCAAAAATAAAAACTGTGATGTTCTTTTTCTCCTCATCATAATGGCTACTTAGCAGTACATGCAGTTCTATTTTATCTTCGTGAAGCCAGCAGCTAAAAATGGTTGAACATATAATTATATAGTAGTCAATAGCTGTGAATATAATTACACAAGTATAAACTTATGAATATTCTGGTATTTATTATATAATAAGGAATATATATAAGGAATCTAGTGCTATGTTTCTGCTGTCCATCTGTTGTTGTTGAAGCATGTTAGATTCGGCACCATCCTTTAATTTTTCAGTAGGAAAACAATGGAAGTAACTTCATGAGATTTTTGGTTGCTCAAGTCCTCTATTCCTTCAGTAACCCCCATCTGCAATGAACAATGTGATGCTTTGTCCATAGATTTTAAGTAAAGTTTATCATTCTCTACTGGAAGAATTTTATTATGTATATACCTGTCAGTCTACAGGATAATTTCAGAGTTTTGTTCATAGCCTTCTTTAGCTCCTTGCTGAACTGAAACTTCATTTTAGCAAACAGCAGGTCCATGATTTCTGTACACTTTCATTGAAAACTAACCACACTAGATATAAGGCTGCATTCTGGTTTATCAAAGGAAGGACTGCATCCAGAAAATAAATAAACTGTAAAATATTTGCATTGTTTATGTGATGCCCCCTCATGGGGACACAGGTTGTCTAGGACAACTGATGCAAATTTTGAAACCAGTGCATTTGAATTACAGATGCCTGAAAGCCAAAGAAAATGAGGTCTGCAGCTCAAGCATGCAACCATAAACCCAAGTAATCTAAATCACAGAGCAACACCAATGTGGGTGCAGAGCTTTTGAATCCCTTCATGGCACAATAGGGATTATTTAGCCAGAACACCTTCATGGCTCTTCTTTACAGACAGGAACAAGGACCAAAACTGCAATCACATAATCAAAAGAGCACTCCTCAGAAACTGCAGAGAAGATGAAATCTTACATTAAACATGCATACCAATGTCCACCCAGGTATATGTACACAAGAATTCATTTCATTGTTTGGCTGCAAAACCCAAGACTTCTAACCCTTTTCCCACAATCCTCACAGTGAACATAAACGTAACTAGTAAGAGTAGGCAGAAAGCACTCTGCAGTGTATCAGGAAATAGTCCCATAGAAACAGATTAGCAGCTGTTCTAGAAAACCAAACAAGCCTCTAAATTAAATGCAGCTTTACTTTGATGCCAGTGAATAAAGCACTTTTGCTGCCCTTGAGATGCCTTTCTCTAAACAGAGGTTCCCATTGTGGCATTCTTGTTCAGAGCAGTAACATGGTTTTACTTTTTGTTTGATAAAGTTGCATACTTTAAGCCTGACAGCATTCATGGTACCTTGCTGCCTATCAGCACTTCGAACAAAGCTCTTCTTTTTCACTAGAAAATAGTGCTGATACAGTATTAACTTAGGAACAAAATTGCAGGTTATCAAATGGTATTTTAGAAGATGCTCTCAAACACTGAGTTTTACAATCCAAAATTGAAATTTTCTAGCAGTTAATAATCTAGTTGAACGTTCAACACCATTTCCACAGTGCCACTATTGTGCAGTCAATCATGATGCAGTCTAAATAATTCTTAACTGAAAATTCTAATATTTCTACTAGGTGTACCCCAGCATTATTCTTACTACTCCCCTCTAATTTGTGGATGAAGAATCCAGCAATTTCACATAACAACTAACAACATGAAGTTTTCTATGCAGGAGAGCGAAAGGATGACTGACAGGGAATAATATAATGGAATGAATAATCATCTGTTGAATACTCCATTCAAAATATTTCTCAAATTATTAATAGACCTTGACTGACCCCTCTTCTTGCAAATTTTCAATTGTGTCAAAGCTGATAACAGCCATCACATATAAAACACTGACTCCAATGAGACTTTGTAAAAAGAACAGCAGAAAAACTTTAAAAAATATTTAGGAACCTGATTTTACATATCTGTTTTTTAAATCCTGGCTTATTCATGAGCTACATGAATCCAATTTTGCAGAACATGAGAGTTGCTTGGATTTGGATTACCTGGTTTGGTGGGTTAGCTAAATTACACTCTGGACATGTCTCTGTCTTCCATTAGCTATACAGAAAGCTTAGGGCAACTTAAATCCTAATTTAAGCACTTCCTGTAAAAGCCAGATGCTGAGTGGGATTGATCCATGCCTCTGTTTATGGTGAGGTAGGCCTTCCAGGCAAAGCACAACCAGATGAAAGATTGCTTTGATATAACTGTGCTGCTGCTTCTTAACAAAAGGCAGCCGCTGCCTTTTCTGTCAGTTTCACAGTGCTCATCCCTACAGCAAAGAAAAAGAAGCCTTGATAAGGTCACAAGGTCCCCACTGACCCCAGTGGGACCAGCAGGCAGGTTAATGGCAGCACCCAGCAATATCCAGTTTGCCTTTCAGCAGCAAATACAACTTTTGTAGTACCTCAGAGACTACTGTACTGAAAAAGAAATGCAGCCTTAAGGAAATTAGTGGCAGTACTGATTGTTGGCTTCATCAAGTCACCATTTCATCCACCTCTACTGCCCAGTCTTCCTGCTAGCTGAGGTGTTCCAGTACCACAGTGAATTGCTTGCTGTAGATAACTCGCTTCATAGCCTCACCCTGAACCAACCCCAGCACTTACCCAGCTGCTGCCATGGCTCCTAGAAACTGCAGGGAGCTGAGGCTCTGATGCACACCAGTTGTGGCAAAACCCATTTATTTCTCTTTATTTGAATTTTTAATGTCCTGCTAGAACATACTCCCAGATTAACACTTTTCAGTACATCCACATCCCTGAACAGAAGCTACAGCAGTTAGTCAACCTTGTGAGAAGTCAGCACTGTCCTCTCTGTCACTTGGTGGACTGAGTGATAGCTGCTCAATTCTCAGCAAATGCAGTCATCACATATTATCACACATTCCAAATCTTGTTATGCACTTTTTCAATAGAAAGTGCTAACAACATAGGGATGAGGTCACTTGAAATGTTAACATGTCTTGTCTTTTTTGAAGGCGCTTACCCTCTTAAATTAATGGTCTACCAGTGGTGGTGAAATGAAACCTTCATTATGTGATCTATCACCTCTACAGACTGCTTCAGATAAACACAGACTCCATCCTTCTCCTGAAATTTGCTCTCTATATTTTTATTACTGGCAAAATTGGACACCTCTATTATCTATTAAGCAAAGTTCCAGATGTGTTTGCTGACACTTAAAAACTCATAAGTAGAAAATGTTTTACTCATAATAATGTTTACATGATTAGATACATTTTTAATTAAAAGTAACAGAAGACATTAGATCATAAAAATGAAGTAACCGCCTCATTGACTGATTTATTGGAAAGATTTAAGAAGACTATTTTAGTCCAATAATTGTGATAATAGCAGTTTCCTGCTTAATGTATGTTTTCTGAGATATTTAGCCCACAAATATTTCAGAGTTATCTCAAGCATAATAACAAGTTATTACAGAGAAAGTTTATAGAAATAGTCAGAAATACCATATTTTAATTATAAATACATATTTTCCCATTTGAATCTAGGTTGGCAAAGTTATAAAAGGGTTCATTTTATTGTTTATGTTAATTGGAAAATGCAAAGATTAAACAAATGTAATAATTTTGAAGCAATGGTGCTATAAATAAACATAATAAATAGAATAATAGCCTTAAGAGATTGCATATAATTTAAAGTTAGCTGCAGCTCCCATGTCATCATTGCTTTTAAGGGAAAGACATATTTTTGGTGATAAGTTACCTAATTCCAAGAAGAAAGCTTATCAGTAAATATTGAGAATAAGCCATTACTTCTCAATTGATTTTCATATCAATTCTCTGCATGTGTTTTATTCAGGAAAATTATTTCAGTAGCAAAATGCAGAGTCAAGTTTCTGTTGTGATCAAAAGACTCATTCATGTATAAACTAATGCATTACTTGAGTTGATGAGTTTTATTTTAATAGCTTTGTCTTTGTGAAATAGCTCCTGTCAGATAAAAAAATAGCTACTTTAACCTCATGAAAGGAGAATTCTTCGGCAATTACAAGCAGGTTGTCCCCAGGTGCTATGTAACTTGGTTAGGTTTATCTCTGTGTGCTTTGTTTAACCTGCCCTGCAACATCATTGTCTGATTCTGATCACTGGCATTAAAAGAAAAAAAAAAAAACAAAACCAGAAACTAGTGAAACTTTTCTTACTGATTTTGAATGACAAATGTTTGAAGCTGGTATAAATTTTAAGACGTTTTATTGCATTTCTCAGCAGACCCTATAAAGCAATGACAGTCTTAATGCCAAATGGTTCTGTAACCTGCAGGAATGTTGTACAGTCAGTGAATGAAATCACTTGGGCATTACTCATGCTTGTATTACCAGAGCCGTTATTTCTTTGCAAACATTTGTTACCGCAGTGATTCAAAAATAAACCAACTTCACAGCCTCCTTTTAATTTAAAAGAGATTAAACAACTATCTGTATGAGGAGCATAGCATAACTCCATAGCTATTTGTGTATACCAAACCAATTTAAAAGCAATAGAGCAAGCTGGCAGTGGTATGATATAATAGCTCCTTGTTTTACAATACTACCCAGAAGTCTTGCTCAAGCAGACTAAACATTCTTCAGTGATTGTCAAGTTGGAGTTTACCTGATCTATGAGAAATTTTGATTCAGTATCTGCAGCAGAGACTGCAGACAGGATGGAACAGTTTGCAGTGCATGACAGCTCTATCCTGAGCCAATTCTTCTGACATTTCTACAGTTCCACTGTGGACCTGACAAATTAATACCCGAGGCAGGTTGTAACTTCGAAGTTAAATGTGCAATTATTCCAGTTGAATGTAAAATGTTTTCATAACATAAAGTGCCTGTGAGGCAGGAATTCATTTACAAGACTATAAGATAGAAGGTTTAACATCAGTCATGCAAATGGCATTTTAATCTTTTCCCATCCTGAACAGAAATACTTGTAGGGCCTCCTGGAAATTTGTAACATGACCATCCTCAAATATTTTCCCTTTTTGTAATTAGAATATATTATTCTCCTACATGATTAGGAATCCTCGGGTGACAATGTCCCCAGTGCTTACAAAAAGAACAAATCTTTGCTTTAGAGGGTGTGTAGGATAAATAAAATGAATGTCATTTGTAGGAAGAGGACTGCATGTGAATGAAGTGTGAAACTGATAAAGCTGAACACCTGCACGCAGAACTCTATTTTATTTTGTGTGCAATGGTAAACTTACATGGCTAAAGACAACAACAACAACAAAGCCCAGCAATCACAGACATCTCGCAACAGATCAGCTCCCAAAAGAAAGCTAGTGATTGAGGCTGAGATTTTGTAGCAGGAATTTCTGGCACAAATGTGAGGCTGATCACCTGCTATTTTTATCACTCAGTGCCTGTATGTTTGCATACACATTGCATAGAATTATATATCAGTATACGAAAACATGACCAGAGAGATAACCTATCCATCCACTGGAGTCACACACATGGTAATCAGACCTCAATCAAGAACTCTGTCATTCTTTTGGGCAAAGAACAGTCTGAAATATTTTCCTCAAAGGAAAGGGATGGAGACAGATTCTGCTAAGAGAGGTCATTTGATTCACTAGGAGCCAGGATTACCTTATTGCTCACCACTGTTTTCCTGGCAACATATCTAAATGAATGCTTCTGATTGTCTTGGGTGTGCTAAATTTAGGTATTCAGTAAAAAGGAATTTGTTATGCTGATCTGCATATAAGGAGGTTCTCTTGCAAAATAATCCTTTACAGCTGTATTTCTTTGCACAATATGAAATAAAGGTCTGATCCACTGAAATGAAAGGGAAATTCCCAATCAATACAGAATTTCACTAATAGTGATAAAAACAATATGAAAAATATCTCAGGGAATAAGAAGAAAAAAACAGCGCTCAGATGTACAGGATAAATAAAAATGAAGCAAAAGCTCTTCTGTTTCCAACTGTCAGCAACAGTGTAATTTTGCAAGGAAGTTTGGGAGTAATAGATTTAAACTAAAGCTCCCTGAGAGCCTTATGTCTATTCTCACATGAGTGTGCATTTGGCTTATGAATGACGCTATCACCTATATTTATTAACTAGCTGGTTTTTTTGTTGCCTTGCTGTTCTAATTTTAAATTGACAAGGAATGGCAAGCCCTGAAATTCAGTTCTTGGCTCACGAACTGCACGTGTCACAACTCCGAGGCCACAGAGGTCTTCAGTCGAGCAATGTATAGTACTGTCTTGGAAACTCCTCTTGAGGTTGCTGGCTGCTGTCACCAGAGACCTTCCCAGCCTGCCTGTTGAGAAATGAGGGGACAGGGATACTTCCACATTAGCAACCATGTTCAATAGTAATGTCAGATGTGAAGCTCTCATTAACATTGAGTGAGATCCTGGCCCTGAGAAAATCAATGACCCCAAACTGAAATATCCCTCTTGAGACGTGTTTATAACACAAGTATGCTGCTAGCCATGCTAGCATTAATGTACATCTAGGGAACAGAAAGACTATTCTTACCAAGGCAATATAGTATAGCAAAGCAGTAAGCTGCATCTTGAAATGTATTTCAATCAATTGCTAATATAAATTAATAGGTCAGTTCATATTGTATTGCCAGTTATGTTAAGGCACTGTCCTGAAAAAGATTGGTTAGTAACTTAGAATGGCCTTAAATTTCTGCTTTAAGTAAACATGTCATAATCTTAATGCAAGCTCTCTTTTTGCATTTAGAGTTATTTTTTGGATTATTTTTTTCTCTTTCATATTTATGAAACAGAAGAAAGAAATATTGAAGCAGATGGTCAAGATAAGAGAGTGTGAGTCAACCTGTACCAAAAGCAGATAGATGGATTAGGAAAGAACAGTGGCCGTCTGATCAGGAATTCAAAACTCATGTGAAAGGGGAGGCTGTGAATGCTTGTGGATATTTCAAAGTGGGAACAGGTTGCCACTGGGAGCCCAAGTAGGCAGCGCTACCTGGAGGGAAGGAAACAACCAATTATTCTGGTGCTGGGGAGGGGCTGCAGCATTGCCCCTGACCCACTTCTGCTATTCCTCACAAGGAAGAGCACACATGAATCATACCACTTTGTAAGAACAAGTATTAGAGGACCTGACATTTTGAATGCAATAAATACTTTATTAAAATTCACAAATCCGATTTTTTTCCTTTCAGAAATAATACATAAATGCAAATAAGGGCTGCAACTTGAGGAAGAGACTAGAATGAATCAGGGAGAGATCCTTACTTTCCAGAGGTGTTTCTGTATGTGTGAAAAATGCAGAATTAATGACTACAAAGTCACACTTCCTGTATCATTCCTTCTGTAAAGGTCTTATAATGAAGTCTGAATCCTGAGACATACAAGACTTTTTCTTCACTTAAACACTTTTTATGTATTCAGGTTTCTGCATACTACTCCAGCACTTTCAAAGATATTTGGCCAGGTAAGTTCAGACGCTCCGGGGAAAATACTTTAAAATGAAGCAGTACAAAACTATTAGAAAAATAAAAGCAGAAAAGGGCCATCACATACTGCTGTCTCATGACCTTCTAATCATCTGTTAACTTGATGTTTTGGGAATTACTAATATGTGATTTGGATTTAATTAAAGCCTATTCTACTGAAGATCATAAATTCCTTATTTGAAGGAAATGTGTAGCTCTAAGTACATAACCTCCAAAAGGAATTCATTCTAGAGGTTCATCTAATAAGATCTAATGTTCATCCAAGGTTCATTTAGTATGCTTCACTTAAATTTGTCTGGCCTCAGCTTCCAGGCACTAGTTCTTATTGTGGCTTTTCCAGAAGGTTAAAGAATCTTCAATATGTATTTCTTCTTTTTATATGACAGCTATTTGTACACAGCAGTCAAATCGCCTCTTTTCAGTGAACAGACTGAATTCTTTGCCTCTCTTATTCAAAAACTTTTTTTCCTCACACTCACTTGTGTGGATTTTTTTGCACTTTCAATACCCCTTTAAAAAGTGGATACTGGAATGGAATGAATTGTTTATCACCTTTGTCAATGAGACATTCAGAGTTATAATTATTTCTCTCTCATTTTTGTCCTACATGTATGTATTCAGTGACAGCATAAGGGTTTGTTTAGTCAGAGCAGAAAGATTTGTGTAGTTATCCACTTTGACCCTATTTCTTCTGGAA
Organism: Psittacus erithacus; assembly: GCA_009867235.2. Taxonomy (NCBI): domain Eukaryota; kingdom Metazoa; phylum Chordata; class Aves; order Psittaciformes; family Psittacidae; genus Psittacus; species Psittacus erithacus. The sequence continues at coordinate 13,048 of WYDI02000711.1, forward strand.
AGTCGCTGCTTTCCAGGATACAGTGCTTTTGCTGGGCCTGTGGTTGACATTCCTTGTCCCTAAACATATTTTGCATTTAGCTGTATCTGAATACACTTTTTTTCTACTAGCTCAGCTGTCTTCTGTAAGATTCAACATTCTCCCCATCTTTGGGTCATCCGTAGATTATATTCGCTATGATTTTATGTGTACTTTCCAGTTCATTGATGTGAATACTCAGTACTGTAGGAATGGTTGTAAATCCTTGTAAACCATATACAAAACCTCCCATTTAAATCCCAACTGAAAAGCTAATACTACACTGTATCAATAAATTGCATGTTAGATGGTTTTATTACACAAAACTAAACAAATTGCTGTCAATAGGAACTGTATGCCAAACATCTGACTGAAGCTTGTTGCATTTGTGTAATTGTGCAAAACATATTATAAAGTTTTTCATGGAGTGAAATAAGGCTCTTGAAGTAATGGGAAACCACCAAAAATTTCTAGGAGGCTGAAAGGGGCTCCTTTTTGCTTTGAGCTTCTGCCTATGAGTATTGTTGATACTCCTTTCTGGCTATATGATTTCAACATTTCAGTCTTAAAGCTGGTATGAAATTAATGGGTCACTGTAACTGAAAAGATTCCCTGTGTAAATGATGAGAAAAAGCCATCTGCAAAGTTTAGCTATCAAATCAGAGAAGGCCGGAGGGAAAATGAAGAACTGAGAATCCTTTAGCAGTAGACGGCGTGAATGACTCTCATGTTTGCTAACACTTACTGAGTTTAATTAGGATTAGTAAATCTCTGTTTGAGTGGATTTAAACAATAAGCCTTGGGTAAATATAATGAGAAAAAAAAAAAAAAAGAATGGCCAGCCAAATAGAGGTCTGCTAACTGTTTTACTCACCCAAGTCTCCTCTCTTCCTTGCTACACTGTCTGATTCCTTTTCAGGGAAAGCAAGGCCTGAAGGGCACAGTCTATTACCTATACAAGCACGGTGTCTGGTATCCTTTTCTTTGGAGCTTCATTTTGATTGTTCAGCTTATTCCTTTAGTGATGCTGGCTGACCAATTTTTGGAAATCAGTGTCTGCAAGCCATGTGAGACATACACAATCCATGTATCGCAGTCCATTCCCTACATCAGTGTTTCTTTTGTAGGCAGCACATGCTTGAGGTGCTTCTCAACAAAGATGAAGCTGCATGAGACAGAGGAGAGAGAGGGTCATTGGATTCCAACTGGCTTCCACTGCTGAAAGATGGTAGTCTTAGTCTCCCTTTTCCAAAACCATTTCTTGCAAAATCCCATCTGTTTACATTCATTATTTTCATGGTACCAGCTATGATATTCATCTGAACTGCCCTGAGATGCTGTAGCTCACTAATCCAGCACAAAACTAAACTTGGTAAAAGACAAAGTGGGCAGTTTTCTGCTGTACTATTGGAAGTGGCTTATAGAAGGATGTTGGGAGTGTAAGGGGTTGTTCAGAGCTGAGAGGCAGGAGCAGAAGCAGAGAAGGAGAGCAGCAGGGTAAGAAGAAGAGTGGGACCTCCCTCAGTGGCCACTAGGTATCAGAGGTATCCCACACTTACAGGGTGCACTTCTGAGTCCTCCAGAGCCAGAATGAGCAATGCATCTCCTGCCCACCAACCATGTCAGAGATGTGGGCAGCTAAAAGCCTACTTAGAAAAACCTGTTTCCCAGAGGTTATTTAGACTAGGTGGTTTCAAAAGGTTTGTGTCTAAGATTTCCTTAGCTATAGAAACCCTGTATCTACCTGTTTCCTAATATAGAACAGAATTTCAGAAATTGAATTGAGTTACAGAATTGAATTTGTCAAGCTCTGCTTTTCCTGAATCATTGCTACGAGGTTTTCCTGCCTGCTTTGAGTAACGCTGCAAGAGAGCTCCTAAAATTATTCTTGTTTCTGTTACTTTTAATATTTTCCAGCTTGCTATTTTTCTACCTTCTAGCATCATGTTTTCAGACTCCGTAGAACTTTTCTATACTAGAAACCATGTTTGCAGTGTACAAATAATGTAAACCCAAATAACTGTATACCAAGTCAATCAGTATTACCCTCTTCAACAAGAAACTTCCCAAGGTTATTCTCCTCTATATTAAAGTTCCAATCTGGATTTTCAGTTTAAGGAGGTAAAGGGGAATTCATTGTGAGATTAGATAGGAAGTGACTTTATAAGCGGGCATAAAATCCATGCCTCAATCTAGAAGCTTTTGTTACCTTCCTGTTTTTCTAGGTTTTTGTTAAACTATTGCTTTGGTTTATCTTTTGTTGCTTTGATTTGCAAAATATCTGACAATTACCAATATCATGTGGGTAGAAAACAAGACTGTTTCTTCAGTTCCCACAGAAAAATTGCAGGGATTAAAAGACATCCATGCAGGGAAACCAGTGCCCTGCCTCCTGGGGTTCTTTTAAAGTGACACCCACTTAAATTTAATTAGACTGCCAGAGAGCAAATAAACATTAAAACTTCAGTTTTTTTCCTTTTGTTCTCTGTAAATAAAGAAGTGTCCATAGATACTTGGGTTGAAACACTGACTATTCATTCTGTAATAGCCCTTCTATAGCTCACTGTGGATGATAATGATGCAATTACAATTAGTCTTTTTGAGGCTACACTGTTTACATGATGAACTAGCAATTACCTGGTTAGAAAAATTTTGAATACCAATATTGAGTGTACAATAGGCCACAAGTCTGGTCAGCTGTGCCATTATAGAGCCAGAACTCATGCCTTTCCTAATCAAAATTTATCTAAAAACACTGCTTCGTGCATATGCAAAACAGTTTAAAACATGGCTATCTCCGTTTTCTTCAATAATGTTAAAGAGTAGCAGATGTTAGTTTGAGTTGAAAACTGTTTTCTTATTTTGTCCATTTATTCTTCAGTTCATTCTAGTTTTATGTAGATCTGTCTTACCAGTTGATGGTATTGTGAAATGCCATTTTTAAGACAACTCATTCAGGGGGTGAAATGTCTCCAGACTTTGCAGATGACTGCAAAGTCCGCAAAGTTTCTTGCTGTCTGAGGTCACAATAATATTCCCCGAAGGTGGTTCTTGAACTGAGTATTGAAGAATATTACTGACATGTTGATCCCTTTCCATGTTATACAATCTAAAGTTATAAAAATATCAGTTTTACTGTCTCAAGAACATTCCCTTTTAGAGAGAGATCATTGTAAGTTTGATAATGCTGAAACTGGTGAGGATGGCAGATGTGATGAATAATAATTAAGGAGACATAAATGATCAGGAAGATTCATATGCTTGATTGAAAAACACCCAGCAGGTTGGACTTACTTTGAGCATTTCTGCCCTGCCTTTCCCATGAAAAGGAGCAAGAGACAGGTTAAGGGGAGACCAGAGAACTGGACAGACCCTGGCTCAGTGCCTTATACGCATGAACCTCCTCCATTGTACACAGTTTTGAGGCTGAAGCAACTTGAAGTAATTTCTACAAAATTGAAGAGATTCCAAACCACTTAGAACAAACTGGGAAAAAGTGTTACATTAAAAGAAAAACAAAATGAAACTGAAAACAACAGGTTTCACTCAACTTTCCTGAAAAAGTAAGCTCACAGAAGTACAGAAAGAATGTGTATCACCTTTCACCATTCACATTGGACAAGGAAGGGTCCAGTGGGAATGTAGCTGTATTTATATTCTTCAGTCCCTCTTCAGTCAAGGATTTGTTTGACATGCAGTCACTAGCATCACATGATTGTTACCCACAGCAAAGCCTTCAGGACAGGAAGTTGGAAAGTTGCAAGCTGGAAATAAAATGAGACCTTCTTAGTGTGGGAAAACATTTAGGTAAAGCATTATAAATATCATACAGGGGAAATTAATCAATTGGGCTGTAATAACAGGGGAACTGAATGAAGAAATGATCCAAAATTGGAACTAAAGTAAATGCGTTAAAGGAAATGTGAAAACAAGGCTTTACCCACAGAAAGTGGAAAGGGACAACTTGAGTGTGCAAGTTTAGGGTCTGAAATCTGTGTTACGAAACCCAAAGTAGCACCGGGTTTGTCTGGAGGGTTTGGCAGTGGAATAGGTGCATGACCTAGAAAATAGCATATCTCGAAGAGGGTGCAGGGTCTTGGGGAACAGAGCCACAGCTCCTGCCCAAGCAAGTCTCTGATATCACTGTGGGAGAATCATACCAATTTTACAGTTGGATAAGTTTCTCTGTTAACACCCTTTACTGGAACAGAGATCATATTTTTTATTTATTTATTTGTTTGTTTGCTTGTTTGTTTACTTTCAGATTAGAAAAGTAAGCAATATCTGTGGAACTAGTAATCATCCAGTACTTACTTATCATATATCTGTTTCTGAGCTGATCTCACTTGAACACTGTGCTACTGTTAACAGCCCACTTCTGTGAAGTTTCAGGTCACTGAGTATTATGCACAAGTGACCACAATATCCAAGAGGCAATGTATGTAAAGATTTGGAAGGGAAGTTACTTCGCTTCCAATTTCCTTTTCTGTATCTGAACCATACTAATAATATCAGCTACAATAATTGTATAATCTAATGGAGTTTTTAAAAAAACTCACTCGCAGACCTTTCAGTGATGCGTGTATGAGAAACTGCCTTTTACACACACATTTTTGTAAACCAAAATTATACCAGCTTCAGTGTCAATGAAAATACATGATCCTGTATCTTGGGATTTTCCTCTGTCCTGGGAAGTGCCCCTAGAACTATTCTGCGATAAAACAATTTTTGGCATGGATCTCAAGCTGTTATTGACAACAGTGTTTCCCATTTGTGATAGAAACAGACTACTTTCCTACCATACACATTTGTGAGTTCATGAACTATCAGAGGAAGTTTTCATTTTGTGAACATCTGTTTTTTCCCCATTCAGCTGCACAGCCACAGCTGGGAAAGACATGATCTGAGTTGTTAGTCATTTCTGAAATAAAAATAGATATAATCTGTGACTTTAGACTTTGGTTATGAGTCTGAGAGCGTCATTGAAGGCTTTTTATTCCACAACTTACAGTAACTTACCTACTTACAGGATACTTATTTAGGAAAGTATTTGAAAATAACAGAAGAAAAAGCACAATCTTTTCTGATAAATTGAAACACTTTTTTAATGGGCAAGCTTCCAAAGGCATAGAGTTTTTGTAGCACTGCTCTTTAATCATTGACTTTTCAATTGCCAAAACACCACAGAAAATAGGCATGGAGACAAACAGCTGGAAAACTGGCACACTGGTTAATCTTTTTCCTGGAAGCACTGATTTCTGGAAGCCATTTCACTTAATGATGTAGTAAATCAAGTGTGGCCTGTGCTCTTTCCTGTAGATTCAGCACTGAGCAGTGCAATAGTATATAAGAAAAAACATTTACTTACTGTGAGTAATTTTGTTTGAGGGCTAATTTCAACATGTGAATAAAAGAGGTTCATGCATTCTTATGAGGAAATAGTGGTATTGGGCAAGTTTATCCAATGGAGACAGTCTTGGCAAGAGTGCTTTCTAACCCATCCACTTTTGCTGCATCACTGCTTCCTAGTTTTGGAGATCTCTGGATCTCCCAGGTAAAAAGGGTATGAGCCGGGAGTGGGATCAAGGAGAATGAAATTAATTTCCCCATGAAACCAGCAGAAAAATTTAGGCAAGGCTAACCCAGTCTAGAGTTCGTTAACTTTCTCTAAAAGCTTTCAAATAGAGATGATGACTGGAAAAAGGGAAATGTAACCCCCATTTTCAAGAAAAGGAAAATGGATGACCCAGGGAATTACAGACCAGTCAGTCTCACCTCTGTGCCTGACAAAATCTTGGATCAGATTCTCCTAGAAGGCATGCTAAGGCACATGAAAAGCAACAAGGCACTTAGTGACAGCCAGCATGGCTTCACTAAGGGGAAATCCTGCCTGACCAATTTGGTGGCCTTCTATGATGGGGCTATGG
>WYDI02000712.1:0-44611 GCA_009867235.2 Psittacus erithacus
ATCCCTGGCAGTGTTCAAGGCCAGGCTGGACAGAGCCTTGGGTGACATGGTTTAGTGTGAGGTGTCCCTGCCCATGGAAGGGGGGTTGGAACTAGATGATCTTAAGGTCCTTTCCAACCCTAACTATTCTATGATGCAATGATCTGATGTGAAATGAAAGCATGAAATGGAAATTATAAATAAATAAATAAAACTAACCAGCTTTCTTTTCAACTCTGGAAGCCCATAAATAGCTTAGCTTTTGCTACTGTCCTCTACTCAGAAGTCAGTTCTAATTCTTCAAGTGTAGCAGATGATCATGCATCTCAGGGAATTTGGGACAAAGCCTTCCAAACAGTATCTCATCATACCTTACAGCTAAATTCCTCTTCCAAAAAAATGTAAACAGTTTGGAAAGAGCATATACGTCAGAAAAAAATAGAGTATACAGTTTTGCTTTTGTGTCTATCTTTATAAATACATTTTTTTGCTAAAATTTGAGAAGAAATGGCCTTAAAAGTTACCAATAACTACTATACTGCAGTTTATTACATTCAAGTGTACTTTTTTCCAGGTGACACATCTGCTAGTCCTCCCTCTATTTATTTGCAGACAGTTACTACATAAAAAGATGGAACAAAATAATTGCAAATAAAATTCCTGTGTTTTTTAACATCTCTCTCTACTACACCCTCTTAAATCCATCTAAGTAATGCTAGTTTGAACACAGGAGAGGAACTGAGAAGGGTTTACCAAAATATACAAATAATTGGAGATTTCAGATTTTAATATGGAGAATAAAGATGCAAGTATGGAGAAACAGACCTTCTTGTATGGAATTTACTTCTCATTGTATAATTTGGGTTTCTGTTTTCAACATCTCCAAAGTCCTTTCTAATGTATCAACTTCTGTTTTCCATCCTTCCTGTTTTGTTTTGCTTTGTTTGTTTCTTGGGGTTTGTTTTGCTTCTGACAATTCCTACATATATACCACTTAACCATCCTATTATCCAGTGGCATTTTATATATTCGTGTATAGCCAACAGAAGAAATAGATTACGTGTAAAAAAAAAAAAAAAAAGATTGCTTTAGTCATCTGTGGTGAGCATCTGCAGCTGGTCAGCCATACACTTAACAGTAGTAACTTTCGTAGACAGAGAACTTAATACCAGAGGTTTTCTTTTGAATTATAATAATATCTGACCTTTGCTATTGTAGAAGAGCCCTTATATTACATATTGCTCTTTCAGTCTGACTGCATTTTAAACATTTTCTTTTCAAAGATTAAACCCACCGCACATTACTTTTACTTGGTAGAAAAATGCAAGTAATATATAAGTACACAGAATATGACTGAGTATGGCAGATAGATGCTTATTTTATTCTGAACGTACAGCCTCTTCCTTGTGAGTTTTCCCTTCCTATGTTCTCCTCTCCAAAATTCTTCCATAGAAACTGAATATAAACCCCAAAGACATCATCACTGGGTAGCATGACTTCGTAAGCTCAAAGCTGGATAATGTAATGAGGTAGCTACGCTGAGAGATAAGAAAAAAACAAGTGAGTTAATAATTTTTAGAAACCTTCACTGCGCTAGTCTGAAAGTAAAGAAAATCACAATCACAAGAAAACACCTTCAGAAGTACACTGCTCTTGCAATGAAAACACACAGTGTATTTGTGTAAATGCTTTAAGCTTCATTTCCTCTTAAAACATTGATGGATGCTGGCTAAGTCTCTGCAATCATATGAAAATGAAAATGAACTCAAAAATGTTCATAAGTCAGTAAATAAGTCAATAAGCTCATGCCCACTGATTTTATTTGTAGTAACTGCCAGTGACTCCCAGAAAGCCTGTCATTTCTATCACAATGATGATATGTTACCTCTCTCTTCTACCTCTGCCGTTATGCTCTGCCTTAAAGCAAGTTTTCTGTTAGTCCTCCTGTCCCACTGGCCACTAATTCCCATAAAAAACAGCACCTCTGGTCACCACGAACAAGTGAAACATGAAATATACTGCCACTTGCGCCGCTACAGGATCAAAGGGGCTGTCTTGCCTCTTCCATTACTCTACCTTAAAGGTAATGTTTGTGAAGTAATGCAAACTCTTTTATTTATGAAAGCATACATATCCAAGGCAGCCAGAGAGAACTGCAGCACACTTCACTATGAGAGCTCAGACAAGAGATATTCTGCAGTAACAGGGGGAATTAAAAGCCTGTGTGGAAAGTCCGTAGCAGAGGAGAGCATATTTCACTATAGTCTGATATTCAGCCTCCATGTTATTTGGATGGTAATCTAAAATAAAATAAACGTATTTGACAAAGTTCAAAGCTAAGAAAAGAATCACAAAAAAGACAGGCTGCCAAATCACAGCTTTTTTGTCATGCAGTGACACTAGTTAAAGTCATCCTTGCCTGTCTTTCCATGTATTCTTACGTTGGCAACAACTGTAGACTATCTTTAAGTGGTGTTAGTTTTATTTTGCTACAGTTCTTTTTTTTCTTACCTTCTGTTTTTCTCTCTCTCTTTTTTTTTTTTTAATAACATCCATAATTATAAGTTGCAGAAGAATAATTTTTGCCTCAGATTTCATAATCTGCAACTTAAGCTAGCAGGAAAAAAGTATACTGAGAAATCTAGAGAAAACAAACACTTGATAATTACAAAATATTCCTCTGACATCAGCCAAGAAGAAATAGCCCCGCAGACTTCAGAGGGACTAAGAGGTGAGATACAGACTGAAGAGAAAAAATACTCATTGAGCCTTGATTCTCCACACCCATACAAAAAAATGCCCTGGGGGGGGAAAGAAAAAAAAAGTCAACTACAAGCAACAAGACAAAATAACTTTTTAAATTACACTGCTGCTGTGATTTGGGGCAGCTCTTTGCGTTTGGTTAGGCCTTTGCTCTCAGAGAAGGGTGCTTCTAGCTGCACATGGAAGCAGGTAAAATGTTTTAGAACTTGACATGAAGTACTAAAATGGTTTTCTGTTACTTCAAATTTTCTGTAGCCTTTTCTTCAGCCACAAAACCTAGATTTCACTTGAACACAGCTTCTCCTTATCTCACTGACTTCTGAGACTTGAACCTCTTCCCATCAGTAGAATACATGTGGCTTTGCTCTGAGACATTTTTAACCTAGTTAATGGCGATTTAAATTTTCTTTCTCTAAACTCCTCCTGTGTTTTCCACAGGGTACACAGTTCTGCTCTGCGCCATTCATGACTTCCACACAGTAGATTTGCTTTGTTTCTTTGTCCTATAGCCTGGAAAACTGGAGTGAAAGACATCACACTTCCAATTATTTTTTCAGTGTTCAGTAAAAACGTACAAGGGCATTGCATAACACTGCCACAACAGTATCTTTTCTTACAAACATATTGTTTCTGCTTTTCCACTTCTTTATGAAAAGTGACAACTCAACTGATTTCATCATTGCTTATACTTACAATCTCAGAGTTTTCACTTTCCTCTTTCCCCTACCACACAGCTGAGTCACACTGCAATTCTACTGCTGCTTGATTCTTAACATCTCCAAGATCCTGCCTGTTTTTCCTATAGACAAGTTTCTTACTCAGACCCTCATTATATCTCACCTTGAGGACTGGTTAATCCTGTTACTTGACTTGCCAAAAGGCTACCCTCATTCCATGCAAAACACAGCTGCAACAGCAATCTTCCTCACCTGTCGATTTGATCACGTCAAGTCACTCTGTCTTTAAAGCCTTCCACTTCTCGCACATCAAATTTAAGCTTCTTGTCATCACCTTCAAAGCTTTAAATTGCCTGTCACTGTCCCCCTGTTCCCTTGACCAGTTTTCCTTATGCTGCAAGTTCCCTAGAGCAAAGAATGTCCTCCTTGAACACTAGTAAAGTGATTAGTTGTATGACAGAGGCTATTTACCACAAATAAATCATAAACAATAAAAATCACACCAAAGCTCATTTTTTATTTCACTGTTAACCTCGCAAGCTAATTCCTACAGTTCAGACAATAGTGACATAAATTTCACTTCCTGGATGACATCTGCAAAATTTCTAAATTATTGGCCTCAAAAACTCTCTTCCCCAGAGTCACAGAGAAAATTGCAGTGCAGAGAGAGAAACATGCAGAATGCACAGAAATTTTTTCACTGGCAAAAGCGAGGACAAAAGAACCAAAATAAATTCACCTCAAAGGAGGCTTACACAACAAATGCTCTTTTACTTCTAAATATAACCCTGACAGAGGGGTTTTATGACTTCTATGCACATTAAATCCCACTGTGAGTTAATTGCTCTCCTACATACCAGTCTGCAGAGTAGCCCTCTGTCTCTCAGGTGTGACAAAACATGGAAGAAAATTTCACATGTGCTTTCACTGTTTTATAATATTATTCTGCACAGTATTATGGCTACTTTATGTGCTTTCTTATCTACTTCAGTATGATAATTCATATCTAAGTAATCCATACATGGTAGTGCTACACTTCTGTGGCGCTTGGCTGACGGGAAACAAAGACTTACAGAATGGAAAAGCTGTGAATCTCCTTGCTGTTCCTTCATCAATTTTGATTTACAGTTCCCTGTTTGCTACAACTTTTTTTACAAATGAGCTTTTTGGGGACAACCAGATTCCTTAACCTTAAATGCCGAAAAAAAGAGACACGATTGTGCTCTATCACACAAAAATTCTGTCCAAAGGTATGTTGTTCTGAATTTGAGATGAGAGCAACTTGGCTAACTAGCTGAAAGATCCAATATCTGCTCTGAAGAACTTTCTTCTTTATATGTATTCCAGCTTTCTGTGTTAATTAAGACAAGCTAGAATTCCACTTGAGCTAAATGCAATATGTCAACATCTGTAACAGATTTAATCCCTTTTTTTTTTTTTTTTGTGGCTGCCATTGCATCAAATGCCTGCTATATTTTGCTTGCTTATGACAGGTTTAAACCCCCATGACAGCTCAGCACAAAGGGAGAATTTAAGCTTTTGAGAATTCCAGCAAGTGCCACTGGCAAACCTCCTTAGGCTACTACACTGCCCTACAGCCTTCATGTTTTCTCTATGTCAGTGAAAGTACCTGTTGCTTTTACCACTACATTTTCCTCTCCCTTTTTTTGCTTAAATATTTAATTCACACACTGAAATTAGCCTGTAATGTTTCTAGTGCATTAAAAAAAAATAATAACCTTATCGGTATGCATTAAGTTCATGTAAATATTTCAAGGAAGGCAGAGGGGAATCAAATGGAAAAGATCCAATAAAATCTATTACACAGTTTTTCCGCAGCAGCTATAATATTCAAAACCCTGATGCAAGTTCACAAAGATCATAAAAAAAATGATGGCAGCAGATCTGCTGGTCGCAGAGTTCTTGACCTAATTCCCAGCTCCCTTCTGCTACTGGCTTCCCTGCACCTCTGTTTCCTGGCCTCAGCTTTACCTGCTCCGCCAGCTACGGTGCTGGGGAGAAGTGACACATCATGACCTGAGCTGATCTGAAGTCTGCTGCTACTGCAGAAGGAGCTCCCAGTACTGCCAACACTTCTGTCATTTCCCTCGTTGATTCCAGCCACTTCATTTGCCCAACGTTCTTCACACTACATCAAGTGCTTGTCTAATTTTGCATCCGGTTAGAGTAATTTATCAGAAAAGAAGCCCAAGAAAAGGAACTGAAGAACTTTACACTGAATTAGCAAGTTAAAATAAAAGCTGGTTAGAGCCAAAAATAAAAGTTGGAGAGAGACAAAGTTGTTCTTAAGTAGATCTGTAGAACTGTGTGGTTAGCAGCAGGCAGGAGGAGCAAGGGAGGACTCCTCTCTACACCTCTCAATGAGGTGCACCTCTATGCTGAGGCTCTGCAGCCGGCTGAAAAAACCAGTTACTGGCTACTTAGACCATTGTTTTACTGGTAAAATGAAGGTTTGATGAATACCAGGACTGGCACAAATGAGTGGGATATAGCAAAGAAAGAAAGTGGGACTATGCAGCCAGCAGTGAGACCAACTTAAATTCCCGTTAGGTGCTTACAAGAACTTCATTTCAGTTCACATCTGCATTCATACAAAACAACTTCGAACTCAATGAGGCCATTAAGTGCAATTATAGTGGGGAAAAAAGAAAAAAAGGAACAAAAAAAGAACATGCCAAATTGAACATGCTTCTTGCAATGTTTCTGAACTGGCCATATTCTTCGTAAGTGATAGCACTGGATGCATCACAGATTTTTCTTGGAAAATACTTCTGTATATATGACAGACCTTCTAGAGATATTCAAAACAAGAGAGTCCAACACAAAGTGCTTTCATTTAGGAAGATCCACAGGCATTGGAAAGAGACCCATGAATCCTTTACTTTTTGTTTCGAAACTATTTTTCATAAGACAAGTAGGAAATATGTATCAAGTTATAAATACTGCACTAACATAGCAATGTCTGGGACCTTGTTTAGCAAACTGATGCTCTTTCTGTGAAGATTTCTGACCCCTTTTAAAGGCTCTTCAAAGCTTAAATACAATCTGACAGTTTTCTTCCTACCATATGTAGAGGTAATGAATCTATCAAGTCTCTTGAGGCAGCCAGCAATTATCTCTGACATTAGATACAACACACTTGCATTTACCCACACAAGCATAATTTTAACTCTGGGCAAGAATAATTAAAACTTTGGAAGCTACTATGAAGTAAGGACAGAACAGCTGGTGTAATGAAAGAGCACCACAAATAGACTTAAAAAGTGCAACGTGCTGAATTTCTCCTGATTGCATTTGTGGCAGCAAAGGATATGCAATGCAACAGTTTGAGCCAGTCCACTAGCGAAAAGTAAAAGCATCTGCAGAGCAACTAGCTTTTAAGAGATCCAACTCTCTCCAGGTCTGATGCATACCTCCTCTGAATATTTTGGTGCCACTTTGAACTTGCTCTTCTTCAGTCCCTACCCAAACTTCAGGCTCCTCTTGTTTCTATTTTTTTCCAATTCTGGCTAAAGAGGCGAATTAATCATAGCCACTATACGCTAAAGGGTTTGCGAATTCTAATTAAAACCATAGTAATAAAGGTATTGGGCTTGCCCACTCTTGTCTAATCTCACTGTTTCCAGAGTCTGAAAGTTTCTAATGTTCTGGGGCAGGCAGAGTGTCTCTTGTTTTGCTGTTCTCCAGTCATGTTTGCACAGGATGGTTAACAAATCCTTGAATGCGCTGTCTCACTCTGTCATGAAGTAAGGCTGAGAAGCATCAGACGTTGTTAGTTATTCAGTGATGCTTCCACAGAAAATCCCATGTCCCTGCTAGCTGGGACAACTTTTGAGAGACAAGCCAAAGTGAAGCCCAGGATCACTTTGCAATGGCTCTCAGGGACAAACTGTCAAATTCCCCTCTCAGCGTGCAAACTGTCTGCTGTATACTGTCTTGGGCAAGCCTAGATGTGCTCTTGCTGCAATACAAGATGGAGATTCTCATACAAGATGGAGTGACAGTTGACACCTTACTGTCTTTCTGTCTTTCTTACTATCATTCTTGGAAATTGGTAGTTTCAGGCCTATGCGAGTTACAGCTAGACAGCAATTTCCACTATGCAACCCAGCGAGAACCTTCCCACCTCTTCCTTTTCATCTTTATCTGGGCTATCAAGTCCTCAAGCCTACATCACAGGTGAAACTTGGACTGCTTTTTGCTCATTCCTCTCGGAGTAGATGGTTACTGCAGATAAGCAGAAGTTTGTATCCAGACAGCTGCATATACAAGCCAGACTTGCTCAGTGAGTAGCATATATTCTGTTTGTATAGGTCAGCGACTACCTATGAGAAAACAGAAAGCTAAGAATAAAATGCAGCTATTGATGTGCCTGTTTCTGCTCATGCCATCTCTGTCTTTCTTCAGCAGTGGTATAAGCCAAGCTCTAGACCTCTTCCACAGCAGTGCTCAATTCTGCAATGAAGCAAAGCCCATTTACTGTAGTGTTCTCATCTCTGTATGGAAGCATTGTGATTTTGTATATACATTTTGCATTGTGGGAGAAGAGAAAAAAAAGAAAAAGAGAAAAAATTAACACAGTGACTATTTTCACAAGACAGCATGTCTACACCACAGCTGAGAAACACAGCTCTATTTTTAAATTACCTTTAATTTCCTTCACCCACTTCCTGGAACTCATGAACGCTAGAGACCCCTGAAGTCAGAGTTTCCTGGCACTGAACATCAAACCTGCTTGGGTTATGCTCATTCTGGAAAATCCCTGTTGTCAGCACCATGGGAATTTTTCAGACTTGCTTGAAAACTTTGCTTCTAGTGTCAGCTCTACAATAAAGACCCCTCCTCCCCAAATCATTTCACAGTTATAATTAAAAAACCACCATATGTTTGAAACAGACATGCGTAAATTAACATTTGCCTCCTAAGCTTATTAAGCCTTCAGAATAGCTATAGTTAAAACTTATTTTGATCACCTTTACAGCTTTCCATTTTTAGAGCATGATGAAAATTAACAGATTTGATGTATATTATGGAGGCGCATGCTAACTTTTGTGCCTACCTGACACAGAAACTGGAGGGAGAAGCAGGAACGGTAATTAACAAACTACCTGGATGCTGTAGCAGTGTTAATTAGGTACTGTAAGAGCTGTTGTAGCTCCACAACAATCTTTACTGAGGTAGTCACTTCAAGCACTTCATAAGGGGTCTTTCTGTCAATCATGTAAAAAGATTCCTGTTTTGCCTTTTCTTTTCCCTCTTAAACTGTCATAACATACTTAAAAACTCGGCACACAAAAGAATAAAGGTCAAACTATGCCTCATCTCATTTTCTCTATTATCTAAACAAACTCAATACTTGACAAGTGAGGCTTACTTAACTTGTACAGAATATGTCCCAGCTTAGCCATAATTAATTTTAGGATGATTTAACATACTGGGGCAAAGGGCAAAACAAGAGTTCAGCCACTGCTTCCACTCTATTCCTCAGAGGTGATCTATGTGAAAAACACAAGTTTTTAAGAAATCCATATATTCTCCACTGGTAGAGAAAAGGAGGCAGATCTAAGAAAGCAAGAAAGATTTCTGTGGGAAAATAAAATTGTCAGGATTGTAGTCCTAATGTACCAAGCACGCAAGATATGTCATGTCCACAAATTGTTGCACTTGTAGCTGGCATTTTAGAATGAATTAGGTGGGTGGACGGTTAAATGACAAGAAGTACTGTATATCTTTAGCCCTCAAGGAAGACAGTACTTTAGATTCCCTTACATGCCTTTTTTTTGAATCCTTTAGCTAATAAATTTTTCCACAAAAAGGTCAGGCCAGTGCGACAGAAAATCATTCTGATTTAAAGGCTGTTAGAAGTCATGAAAGTAACACACCCAGCTATATTCAGCCTGGCTGGAGGAGTGCAGAAACCTGCACAACCCAAAAACACAGGAGGAAGAAAAAAAAATTAAAAAAAAAAAAGGAAGAAAAAGAGGGACAAACACAGAGAGAAAAGAAAATATCTGCAAAGAAAATTTTATCAAAAATGTGATCAGCAAGAGGAGGAAAGAGAGCCAACAGCACTTGCTTCTGAATACAAAGCCTCTGAATCACCTCTATCCCCATTTTCTACCATATTTTTTTCCCCACACACAAAAATAGCTATTTCTTTAGAGTATTTTGGAACAAGTTGGGCTAAATCCACTTTCAAATGACAGTAAAGATTTCAAAAAGCATGGAGAGCCCAACTGTGAGGTGACTCAAATCTGCTCCCTTAAAACATGTTGGCCAGAGGAGGTGAGCTAATACAGAGGAGAGATAAACATTGGCACGTTTAAAGCTCATGATAATGCAGTGATCTAGCTCCAAGACATGTACAATAAAGCTTCTTCGAAGACTTATTTCACTGCATTCTTTACCAAACAAGGAAATCTCCTCTAATCTGCAAGTAGAGGAAATGACAAGTGTGAACAAAAAAATGAGCTGGTTACAGACTATTCAACCATAGATTATATTAGTCTGAACTGTTAATTAAACTCTTTTTATAACTCTCTCCTGAGTCTGCCTGGGGCTATACCTTTAAATTACCTTTTAATGGGAAATTGATGTGAACAGCATGCAGCCACAAGACTAGTAAAATATGTCCCCATTCTTAGGATGTCTGCTGTACACATCAATGGACATGAGGGGTCCGTGTAGAACTGGTCCCTCTATTCTTAGCTGCGTAAAGAGGTAACCAATTAATTGGCTGCCAGGAAACACATACAGCACTGTAACACTCAGATGAGAAATCAGAAAAAGCATACGCATCAGAGAAAAGAATACAAGACAAGCAGGTCAACTATCACAGAAGTGTGAAAAGGAAAAATAGCTACTGGAAATGCATGAACACAGTGGTTTATATTTCCAATTCACTAGAGTTATACTAAGCTTGGCCAATATGTTTATATGATGACATATATCACAATGTGAAATATAATGGAACAATTCCAAAAGCTTGATTTACACTTAAAAGATAACCCATGGTAGCATATGTCAGATGAGTGGTGCAAATGAGATTATTGATATGCTAAGCTGTTTCAAAAGAAAACTGAAATAGCTTTATTTTATAGTTTTAAGTTAGGAATGTAGGGTATTGCTAAAGGTTTGATGGAATTTTGTTTCGGTATTATGGCTGCCTCATATTGCAGAAAATATAGGTCTGATATTGGCAGTAGCTTTAGCATTTTAAAGCTCTTTTGTCAAAGACAGCATTTTCTACTAGGTCTATCCTGAGAAAATCCACATGAAATAGAAAGATATAAGACAGAAAGTATGAATGTATATCTACAAAAAGGCAAACTGCAAGCTGTTTTAAATAGGTCACCATTAGAATGAAACAAAATCAAAATAAGTTGTGCCCTAATGTTGCATCACAGAAAAAAAAAGCTTTCACACAGTGTACAAATGCATTCAGGGGAAGACTGACTCAAAACAACAGGACTGGTTGAAAACATTAAGAATCTACAATTTCAAGAAAGTAAATAGTCACCTTTTCTGAACAAAAGAAAAACGACATGAAAAAAATCACTACATGACATAAATGGTTGAGGTTTTGGTTGAACTTCAGCGGCTATATAAATCAGAATAGCTATGATGGGACCTGAATTCATAACACAATCACAGGTCAGGTCAGTGCCCCACTGCTCAGATATTCACAGTACTGGGGAAACAAACCAAACAAAAAATATAGCTCCAAGGCATAATTACTGAAACAGTATTTTTTAAAATATATATTCAGCTATATTAAATTTCCCTGTCCTTAACTGATAAGTTACTATATAGTTCAAAAAACAAAAGCCAACGGTTTTGGGGTTTGGCGTGTTTTTCAGAACTGCTGGGCATTGCTAATAAATCTCTACTACAAATCTAAAAATCTTGTTAAAGTTTGAATCCCACAGCAGTTGATGTTTAGACTGAAATTAAAACAACTGCATCAGCACAGTGTCATACTGTGCACTTCTGTTTAGTCATTTCTAAATGATCATCATAATTTTAACTAAGAAGCACAAAGCTAATAACATGCAGTAGAGCAGAAACAGGCCTAAGATCACAAGCCAAGCATCTTGGTTCTGCAACAGCAATGGTTATAAGACAACATTAAGGATGGACTACAATAAAAAGTCTACATCTTTACACATTTCTGCATAAGCAACAATATCTTTGGTCTGAATATACAAGGGCTGATCATCAGATAAAAAAAATAAAAATAAAAAAAATAAAAGAGATAAATCAGCATTTCATATCTCAAATCTTTTCCTCCTTTTCTTCCTCCTTAAGAAGAGCTAGGAGGAGGTAGAGTAGTAATTTGCTTTTCAACAGGTTATCAGCTAATTCGTACAGCTTTAGAGGGAAGAAGCAACATGGAGGGAACCGTAGGAAAGGGCTACATCCTGCTGACTCACTGCAGCCTGAAAAAAACAAAAAAAAACAACACCAAAAAAACCACCTTCTTTGAAGCAAGAATGCAAATGCTAAAATTCCTTCCCATTTCCTCAAGGAAAAGAAATGTGATATTCGCATGCAAACAGCATCCTCATGAATGATCATTTCCATACTGTATTTCAGGATATTGACATGTTACCTGATCTTTAAATTCCTGAATATGACTGTTGAATCATATTTGTCTCTACTGACATCATACTGCAATTGCCAAAAAACAGCATTTCTCTTGAGAGAACCTCAGTAAAGATAATCATGCAGAATACAATAAAAAGTCAGAGGCCAAGTCCCCCTCCCAAGAAATATATGCTCTTTTTCAGAAGGTCACGACCACCCAAACAAATAATCTCAATAAAATGTAGAGTCAGTTAGCTAAGGATGTAGCCTAACTAGTAATTTTGAAGCATGTAAATGGAACATTTTACTGCACAAAATCTGCAATGTACACCTGGAAACAAAAGAGTAAGTGCACAGCACTTAAACTTCCAAGCCGTTAAAGACATCAAATAGGATGCAAAGGTACCTTGTTAGAATATTTGATCTAAGAAGTATCCTTCTCATGGGGGGGTTATCTGCAGTGGAATCTAGCTCTTAAACAACATGATTTTGTTCTTTACTGCCACACCCACTAATGCTGATAAAATACCACCAGAAGGAGAGAAGGAATCTTTGCGGCAGGCAAATGGCTTTGCCAATGGCAAAGCTGAGAAAGTAACTTTTAGTCGACGCTTATAATTGTAACAAGTTACTGGAGTCTTTTTTTTTTTTTTTTTAAACTTGGCTGCAGCTCCAAATTACTTTCAAATGTAATCAAGCACAGTTAATTACTTTCAGTTACTTTTTCTTGCACTGGGTATTGGTACCTACTGAAAAGAAAAATTACTAAAACATGCAGATGCTTTCTCAACCCTTCCCCTGGGAAAGAGAAAGATTCAAGGATCCAGGAGAGAAGAGAGGCCGCTACTGGACAACATTTCAAGTTGCACCTTACCACTCTTCCATTCAGCTGTATAAATGCAAGCTACAGAATGCAAAATATTACTGATATTCCCACTGTGCCCAAGGAGAACATGTATTATACTTGTATACATTTTTCTTGGGTTTCAATACTGATGCCCACAGAGCCTTCACAATGGAATTTCCATTTGTTTCCCTTGTGGAAAGAAAGACTGGGGGAAGGGAAGGAAAGGAAGGCAAAAGGATCACACAGACTACATGCAGAAATAACAGAAAACCCCTAAAACTAAAAGCTCACCAGTTCAGATAGCTTTTAGTCAGGATGAAATACAAAGCACAGGAATAACTCACCATCATACTCAAGAAAAAAATTCTTCAGAAATGCCTACATATTTTCTTCCCTCAAAACCCTCTGCTGTCACATCCACCAGAGCTTGATAATGACAATGCATTACTGCAGTACTGTTCTCAATCTTGGAATTTACAGTTTATCATGGAATGTTGCTGGAAATATACATTGATGCATATTTTCCCCACACATACTATTTCTAGCAATTTATTATTAAGCATGATTTACAGATGGACAGAAAATAGAAAAATACATATTTAAAAAAAAAATTTAAAAAGTTCAGAATGCACACAGCATTGAAACACTGCCTTCAGAAAAGACTATGTGCCAGGATGAATGCAGTCACAACATAACAAGCAAGTACATCTCACATGGCACACAAACATACTCCATTCTCCCTTCTCCCAGATGCTAGCATAGATGCTCATTGCTTACACTCTCCTACTAAACAACATATATAGCTGTCTAGATAGTTCAGGCATTTTTTCTTTCTATGCAGTGATGTTATATACTGGTTTAGAACACTTCATAAAACCCTAGTCTGCTACCTTCAACAGCCATGTTAAAAACATCAGCTAACAAATATATAAAAAAGGGAACAATGACCTGAATTTGAGACTACTGCCAGGTACTTTTTAAGTCCCTCATGTTCCACTCATGCAGTGAACCCTCCTCAAACTCAGAAATGCTCACAAGTAGCACAGTTTTCCCAGCTGACATTTAATTTGTAGGAACAGTTTACTGGCCTGATAGGCTATAAAAAACTTTAATCTAAAAAAAATAATTTAGATTAACTTTCCCATAGGTTTTATCCTAATGCATTGACTCTCTCTGCTACACACAAGGGGAAACATGCAGAAGGCATGCAACACTAAAGGTTTTGTCCCCATTTTGTATTACCCATTTTAAGATCGATACCTGAAGGACTCAAACAACTGGATAGTAAAACATGGCAGAAAGCCCAATAAAGTTATTGCCATCAGAAGAAAATAGTCTTAGGCACTAGAGGGAGCATCTGCCTTTACAGTCGCTGAACAAAAGTTTCTGTGTGACTACAACATAGTCCAGATAATATGCAGAACATGTTTTGCATATTATATATAAAGTGCTAGTCCTACATTTCTCACAAAAAAAAAAAATCAGGCAGATAAAGGACATAACAATATTACTTAACTATAGTTTCAAATAAATACACTTTCTCATCTACTTAGCTTACTCAACCACCATTTTAAATTATTTTCTTAAAGTTCAGACTCTGAAAGCAAACTTTTTTGTACAATTATTTAAATAGTTTAATAGTGTCAGAATACCATAGCTTGCATTGCTCAGGAAATTAAAGCAATGACATTTTATTTTAAGGACACAGCTTCAGACTTCTGCAACACAGACATCTACATATTGGCTAGCTGCCTAGACTCACTATGAGAGAAGGGCATTTCTGGGCTGTGATTCACCTGACCAGCTCCAGACATCTGTCAGAGGATGAACGTGTGAATCATTTTCTTCAAGTGCCACTTCTATGAACTGCAAAGGTAGCCGAATTAACATGTGACATTTGTACAGCACAAATGATTAGGTCACAGAATCCCCACCCAAAACATAAGCAGAATACACTAGGCAAAAATATGCATGACAACATTAGTGGATGTAAATGAGGGAAGGGGGAGAGGGAGAAAGCAGGGATTCAACTAATTCAGCTTCTCTGAATTAGTAACATTAAGGTGGATTGTTTAAAATGGAAATTAGCTACACGTAGCACTACTACCATGACAGTCACAAAGCCTTAAGAAAACACAATGGCTACCAATGAGTATCATTCTCAGCAGAGGATTATATAGGCTGGTTTCTTGGAGCACACTGGCGCCATAAACTCATACATTTTCTAGTACTGTAAAACCCTTCATTCTTGCTACATGCAACACATCTGGTCAAGAAAGCAAATGAAGAGAGAGCAGAAATCCCTTATTACAGCCCATAAGAAATAAGAGAACCTAAATGTCTACCAAGCTTGCATACAGATCTGTTTGAAATGTTAACAGTATTTTTTCTGCTGAAAGCAATAGGAAACAAAAAGTATCTGTCACCTATACTTCTCTTTAATGCCTCAGCTTTGCTGTGAGTTCCCTTGCTGAGTGGCAGGTATACATGCCGACTTCAAGATAGCTCTCGGCTCTCTGCCTGTCTGAATGCTGATGGCTGAAATGCTGCTGAGAATCATAGCTTAGTTTACCTTATGCAGTTTAGTAGCCATGGTTTTAATATCTGGCACTATGCTACCAGACTGCGTGCCAAGCCTAGAGACAGGGAATTCTATTTTCAGATCCATCAAATTGGGACTGCTGCAGTCAAGGATATTAAATTACATAGTTTTAGTTTGTTGTGTGGTTTCTTAATTTTGTCAACAATTATCAGCCATATATGACAGGCTGTAAATTTTGGGAAGAAATACTATCACCACTTATGTCCTCTGAACAAAGTTCAGTGACTGTGGTTCTCTGGAATTTTCATTAGAAAGCTCTTTCTTCCCCTAGGCTTGAAGGTCTTTGTTCATTTCTAGACAACAAGAACTATGCAGTGCAAAGGCAAGCCTGCAATGGTATCTTCAGTTATCTACCCAGATTAACAAAGTGATCTCCACACACGACTTTTGCTAAAACAGCATAAAGATACCAGAAGCCTCCAAAATCTTAACTAATTCTGCTAATCCAGCAAAGCTGGAAGATCTTGCAAACCCACTAGTTTAAACCTTGATAAATCTGAATAAAAATTATTTGACCAAAGGGATTTTGAACACCTGTAAATTTCTGATCTTTTAAAGCATTTCTCTTTGCATTTCAAACATTTTCACAGTAGTTTAGGAAAGCCTCCAAAAAACTAATATAAGAACCTATCATTAAAATAATAGGAAAAAGAAAATAGAAAAATCACAAGAATCAAGCTTTAAAGGTACAATTTTCAAGATGCAGCAGATATACAGGTTTTCAGAGTATAAAAATTTCCCTCTATATGTAACAAAGTTTGCCTTGTAGTCCTACGGCTAGCTCCTCTGATGCTGCAGTAACAAGGCAGCTGGAAATTCCCATTAGCACTGAGGCTTATTAGTCACAAAGACTCTGTCTGAACTGCAGGACACCTGACCCGAGCGTGCATGGGTGCAGAAAAAAGATGAAAAAAGAAAAAAAGGACAACAGGACTAGAAGAAATTACTGTATGATCTAGACTTGCCCCAGCATGAAGCTGGGACGTTATAAGACTCATAATTTAGAGATGAGCACAGGTGAAGAAACAGTCTTTCATCTTTCTCCATTCACTCAGTGTGAGCTCCAGCACAAACCAGAAGTGTCCAGCTCCCTCAAGTTATTCGTGCAATATATTCCTCCTCCTGCAGGAGGAAAAGCTATTTTTAAAGCTCTATGTCAACTAAGACACCTGACAGAAGATGTGTATCCTGAGCACTAAGACCCACAGTAACCCAAATCTTTGATTAATTGCTATGTGAATGGGAGACATGCTGTTGGCCACTGAACTGAGCCCTGAGGCAGACATGACCATGCAACAAACAGGAATCAGCTAAGGAATTAAACAACCCAGTTTCTTTTGTTGTGGAAGTGAAACACAGAAGTTACCGTGATCAGTAATATTATTCTATGAAGGCAGAACTTTTTAAGTCTAGGAAATGACTCCTTCCCATTGCTATCTGCTTTTAAAAAGCAGGCACAACTTCCTGTAACAATTTCCTAGGGACTTGTATATTTTGTTCTCCATTTTTTTATTTTTTTTTGTTTGACTTTTTCTGAAACAAGTTAATTTTAATAAAGTTTTAATAAAGACATTTATGAAAAATTAATGGTTCTGAACCACAACTCTTGATCCAGAATTGTTGTTCTGGTTCACTGATGAATTTGGATCACAAAAATTAACAGCTATGTCCTGTGCTGGGTGTATTACGAAGCACAGTAGACTTGGACCAGGAGAACAAAGAAGCAAAAGTCACCTTTATGTCTCGTATATGTATCAGGATGCTTAGCGGATGCTCTGTAACTCACATGAGCTCTTTCTCCAGCTACTGGAGCACAGCTTCACACCCTGAAATAGCAAGAGCAGTGTTTCTGGTCCACAGGCTTCCACCCAAACACCATGGATAGTGCTAGACATTGTGAACAGGAAGCTACAGATTACCTACATGACTTCATTCCTTCTCCACCCCTGGTGCTTTAGGGAGGCAAGGGAAAAAGAAAAAGAAAAAAAAGGGGAAAAAAATTCTATAATTCTATTTTTGGGCAATTGAATTCCTGCCATGTTTCAAAAGCAAAGCCTTACTAGCTATGCAGGCATGCTCTATTTTTATTTTGTCATCAATGAAATCTGCTAAGGCTGCATCTCTTCAAAAGAAAGTTACAGATACTGCTGTTTTTCCACAAGCTCTGAAAATTACATAGTGGAGCCCTGTGAACCACTTTCTATACAAACTGTGGGATACTTGTTGTCTTAAAAGCAATGCATAAATATGTATTACTAGTTTACAAATATGTATTGTATTACAAATGAAGAAAATAACTAAATAGAAGACTTCATAATTGGTATGATCCTTTATTTAGAAATAAAACAGAATTACAAAATTCCACAGGGAATTGCTTTTCATGTAAGCATGGGAAGATAGTAGAGCAAAATACTTTCTAGGGTTTTTTGGGTTTTTTTTCAAATGTAGCATTTGTGGGTTTGGGGTTATTTTTTCTTTTGGTTTAGGTTTTGATTTTGTTTGTTCTGTGATTTACAGAAAGACAGAATAAGCTCTCTGGGTTGCTGGGAGAAGGAAGGAAGGAAGGAAGGAAGATAGGGCTTTTTGTATCCATCCCCATGGCTACAGCGGTCACACAAGTCCACAGCATCTCATTTTGATTATTGTATTATCTTTCCTTCTGAGGCTGGCAAATGCACCAGTGCACAGTTGTATCCATTTTCTCAAGGTGTTGCTTTGAGTATGCCATCCACATATTGCATCTCTCATTTTCTATTTCATTAAAAGAAGCAAGTGTGGAAACATGACTGTAATTTTATGCAAGTTCTCCTATCAAGGAAGCTGATCAGCTATTTGAAGTCTGGCCATATACTCTCAAATTCATACATACAAAAGAAAAAACTAATTGGTTGAACTTCCCTTAGAAAAATATGTATTTTGTTAAATTTATTCTGTCCATCTGAAATGTTCTCAATCTAAAAAGATATCCACAAATCAGCCAGGTACTGCACACCCCTCAAAAAATGCTGTACAGTGAGTGGTGAAAGAATCCCCAGCTGCTCAGCACTGAGCTGACTGGGTACTGATGTGAGCTGTCAGAAAACACACATGCAGGTCCATTAGGCTGTTGAATCCTGGATGTTAAGCGAAAACACCAGGAGCCTGAATCAACCAGAGAGGAAGCAAAAGTCTGAAGCCAAAGACTAGCCATCTAGAAAAGCTAAACTTAATAACATTCTGCTTTAGTTCAGAATTAGGAGGCATAAGAATGGACTATGTGTATTTTTTTCAAAGAAAATTACGCAGTGATAATATCAGTAAATATGGCAATTCATTTTTATTTTTAAGCATAGGGAGAACAAACAGATAAGGATTATAATGAATGAAGGAGGCTTATTATTCACTAAGGGTATCACCTGTATCTCAGTTGCTCAGCCTGGAGAAGAGAAGGCTCCATGGAGACCTTGGAGCAGTCTTCCAATATTTAAAGAAGGCATGCAAGAAAGATCCGGAGGGACTTTTTACAAGGGCATGTATGGATAGGACAAGGGGGAATGGTTTTAAATTGAAACACAGTAAATTTAGACTAGATTAAAAGGAAGAATTTCTTTCCAGTGAGGGTGTTGAGACACTGGAACAGGTTGCCTAAGGAAGCTGTGGATGCTCATGCCTGGCAGTGTTCAAGGCCAGGCAGGATGGGCCCTTGAGGAACCTGGTCTAGTGGGAGATGCCCCTGCCCATGGCAGAGGGGTTGGAATCAGATGATCTTTAAAGTCCCTTCCAGCCTTAACTGTTCTGATTCTATGGTTTATCTGTTAGACATTAAACAACTGTATGGACCTATAGCGAAAGCATCCTTTATAGATACTGAAGATCTCTCATTAATTCTTACCAGCTGCAGGCTGGTTTTCCAAAGGTCAGAGTGTAACATTAAGATCCATAATATATAGGATCTATATATGCTACATAGATAGGGATTTAATTAGAATCACCTCCATGCCCAAGGACACAATCATCAGACTTCCTTACCTTTTGTCTTTGATGCGATTTGTAAAGATGATTCTGCCTTCATTCCCAGGCTTAAGACTGAAGAATTTCAATCTCAAAGGCAAGTTTTGAGCAAATGTGACACTGCAGTGTGATGATCCAGCTCAAAGTGAGCTGCTTTACTCCATAAAGAGAACCCAGAAAAAAGACAGTCATCAGCTTTTTTGTTCCAGAACATCCTTGTGCCCATATCATCTTGTCTCCATGCAACTTTACACATGAAAGTTGAAATATCAGAGCTAGAAAGAGGTCTCTAATACTTCCATAGTATTCATCACTCTCTCATTTCTTCACACATAAAATTAATCCAGACTAGGGAGCTCTTTTAGAAAAGCATACGAAAGCCCAGGTAGGCTATGGAGAAGGGACATCACCTAGAATGTTACAAGAAGTGACACACAGGCTGACTGTACCTTACATGTAAGACAACACAAGCGTGTAAAGAAAGGAGGTGACCAGGGTTGAGGATCTTTCTATGGGACCATCTATTCTTTTGTGGCAGAGGAAGATTCAGGTCTTGGACTATATATTTTCTATTTTCAGGACTAAAATGACACTGCCATGTGTGAGTATAAAATATCACTGTTGCCTTGCATTGTTGTTTTGCAATTTAAATGAAAACAAAAGCAGACTTGCAATTCAATAGCGTGAGGTTCTGAATTAATGAAAGTGAGATGACGAGAGATGAATATAAGGGATCAGTACTAAAATTCCCGCAACTAAAATACAAAGATCTGAGAAACAATTTCCAAAAACATCTGATTATTTTAGTTACCATTCAGTAAGGTCTAGAAATATAGTGCCACTTTCTGACAACCCACTGATGTATCTTTATTGAAGCTAAGTGTTTTATTACAAAATGAAAAGATAATTTACTCGGAGTTTATGAGTAAGAAATTATTTTACACTTTCTAGCCTCCCTCCCACCCAAATAGCATAAATGCCTCATTGTTCTCCCGAAAGCACATCTCTGGTGGAATATAAAGATGGTGCTTACAGCAGCATTTTGAGACAGTTACTAGTTAATAATATGTAAAACTGTTAAAAACTAGGCGACCAAATAATTTTTAAACCTCCCTCATGCATTCTGCAATTGTACTGTGGGAGTCTGACAGCCTGATGGATGCTGGATCACAGTTTGGCAGAACACAGAGTGCTAGGTGACTGAGTAGCTAACTGGGTAACAACAGCACGGAAATGACAAGGGAGAAAAAGCCTTTAAAAAAAAAAAAAAAAGCCTGCAGGAAATGCAGACATGTTTAAGCAGATCCCTCAACCTGCAAGCAGAACCAAGGGCTCTGAAAAATCACTTATCTGACCAGACTCGCAGAACACAAGAAGGGCAAGCACAGTATATTGTATTTAACATACCTTCTTACTGTCATACTCAAATGGGATGCAAGAGTTGTCTCTGACATGTCATGAGATTTAAGCCTTTCCTCCATTTCCCTTTTTCCCCGTTTATCTACTGAGACTCACTCCCACTTCATTTTTGGATTCTTTGAATTCCTATTTGATTCCTGGTTTGGGCTCATGTTCATACCACTCAAACATACGTAGTGCAGCCTGCAATTCTTGTGCATTCAAACTCTCTTAGAAAACCAAACTAAGTGACTAGACGGAATACTTTCTCTCATAGGAGCACATGCACAATGGTGATGAGAGGAGGCAATGGTAACCATCATTAAAGGATGACCTCTATGCTCTGAACGATGTGTCTGAGTTTTGTCCTATATAGAGTCCCTTATCAAGTGTTTTTAGCATTTCCCACTTTTAGGCAATGTCTTTAGGGACTTACCCATTCTTAGACTCAAACAATATGCGGGAAAAGGCCCACAGTTTAGGCTTCACCCCTGTTTCCAGTGGGAGAAATCAGCAGAGGAAAGGTTTTGTTGGTTTGCTTCTAGCACACCACAGTTAGCGGTGCAGCTTCACGTGTCACTGATGAGCAACCTTTGACTTCTTGACTGCCTGCTCCTTTCAGACATGAGAAGAACTGCACGATTTCAAAATCAAAAAAAGCCTTCGAAAGCCATACTGATTCCATTTACTACATCAGACAATAAAAGATGATACCTCAGCCTCCTCCTGAAATCATATTTGAGCACAATTTGTTTCTGACTTGTTTTCTACTACTAACTTACTGAAATCAGAACTCCAACATTTTAGTGTAAATTACCTATAAAGACTCTGAACCACATTCATTGACTTGCCTAAGAAGGAAAAACAGACAAAAAGAAGTTCAAAATCCAAACTAATTCACTTGAGGTGCTGGAAGCCCCATCAACATTACAATGTGACAACTGGATAGCACGGCTACACACATAAAGCTATACAAATGTCTTTCTTCCATGTCATACAATAATATTTCTATATGCGCCAGAAATAAACATAAAATTATTATTCTTGGACATTCAGTATGTCTGAACATCTTTGCAGAGTACCTGGCTATTGCGTAGTGGAAACTCCCTTTTCATCTTGTACAGTGCTGAAAAAAAACTGTTAACACAATTTATTCCTTAACTCTTCACATTTTGGGACTAAAAGGAAGGAAAAATGTTAATAATAATATTATTCGGAACAGCACACTCAGAACTCTAAAAATGCAAACGAGAACATCTCTAAAATCTGACCACATCACATAGTAGTGAAAATCATGTCTATGCTTACTACTCAGCTGGCAAAGAAGCTGCTTGTGTGAATGCCAAAGAAAATTAAATAATATTCATTTGGAAGCCATTCAGAATTTAGTTTCACATGATTATAATGAATTAAATGCAGACAGGGTTCACAGCATCAAAGTACTCAATCAAAATAAAACAATGACAAAATAGGCAAGTGAGCTTGATTATTTAAATATGAACAGTCACATCACAGAGCAAATAATTTTCAGTGACACAGAGGGAAATAGGTAAACTCCCTACATTATGCATTTTGCCTTTTGGTATTTTTGCACCTACTGTAGAATAAATACTATTTGTTTGAAAATATGTAATACTATGTTAAAAAGTGAAACAGACTTGACTGACAGAGAGGGATCCGGATTAAAATCCCTAAGGTTTACTAGCCTAAAGGCAGCCATGACAAACTGCTGCCAGTTGCCCAAAGCCTGCACAGCTACTCGAGCACACAATCCTCAAAATAGTCATATGTGGCTGAGGACAATCCCTGCTGCGCAGAGCTGAATTTCAAACTGAGCTCAAGAGAAGGGAAAACATCAACACAATCACACACCAGTCACTCACATCTTACATTCATTATCAGGTTTTTCAAAGGAATTCCCAAGGCAACTATATTTCACAGAATTGAAGATTTAAAATAAAAGAAAAAGAAAAACCAAAGCAACTCCCTCTACTCAAAACCCTATTTATGTTAATTTATAAACCCACAATAAAATGTATGACAAAACTGCTCAAGTAGATTTTAAGACAAAAATAGGGTTTGGAAAGTGAAAAATAAATACTAAAGAGTGTAGGTAACAGGAATAACACTGCTACCAGGCAATTGAATATCATCCAATATACAGGTCCTTAACTGAATGTTCTATACTTATAAAAGAATCTTACTTTCCAGGAAAACCTGCAAAGAGATTTTGATTTGCTGTATGAAAAGCATAGCTACCCGCATTGCCCTTTCCTCTGTGAAAATTCTATGTGTCACTGCAAGTAAATATAATGTATCAGCAGTAGGATGTGATATGTTAATGTCCTCTAATTTCCATTACTTCAGCAGAACTGATGTGTGAAGAAATTTAAAGTCTATGCATTAGGTTAGTAAGAGAGTAGGAATGAATAAAATATGCAATTAGAAAATTCTGTTTAAATTAAGAAAAGAATTTGCAGAGAGGAAGGCACATTACGTTCATGCGAATGGTCAGCTACTGATTCTTTTTTTGTGTGTTCTGGTGTCAGACTGAAATTTTCTTCACCAGAGTACACTGGAAAGTGTGCGAAAAGATTAATAAAGACTTCAGAAGGATTTATGTATATTTTACTGATGTTGGTATAACATATCTCTTCATGAAAGCCAGCAGTAGTCAAAAATAAGGCAACATTTACCAGGAGATCCTGCAGAGAGTAAGCAATCCAAACCATGCATCTTTTATTGATACGTTACATGTATAGATGAGTATGTTAAGTACACTAAGAATTGCTGGTTGTTTCTCCCTTTGTCTTAGTACAAGATATGAGTAGCCCACCTACTAGTGAGAGCCCTTCTTCCACACTGCCCTTTTTCACTAGTGGGGAGTATTGAATAAAAAAAGCCCTGAGATCAATCTGACCAGAGCAGTCAGTGAAGCAGTGCAGGCAGCAAAGTCATTGTCATCACCCCATTCTATGAATTGCCCCTTACTATCACAAAGGAAACATGGCAACTGGCAAACCATGGTTGTGTCAGGCACAGATGGGAAAGCTCCCTCTGTCTGCTAATTGACCAGGAAGAAAACTCATTAAATAGCATTTTTCACCTGTCACAGTGCAAGAGCAAACTCAGCAGCCCTCTTGGCTGCCCACCGGTAGGGAAAGGCATAGCTGATGCTACACTGGACTCTCTCCTGCTACTAGACAAATGTCCTGTTGCTCAACACAAGAGCAACAGATCATCTCATTGACAATAAAGTTCCTGCAAACCACAGTGTCATATATATCAAGTTCTATCTCCACTACATGCAAAAAAATATTCTAATCTCTGATTTTCGTAGGCAGTAAATAATGCATAAGCTAGAAGATGAGTTCTGTATTTTGTTAGGACTTTTTCCCTCCCTTTTAAAGCAGTGCTTTAAATGAAGCTTTATAAGAAGACATTTAGATTAAAACAAAATAAGAAAAGGCAGGAACTGTTTTTGTGTGACTTTTTTTTTGTATAAAACATCACCATCACTATTATTTGCACTTACTAGAAAAGAATGCAAAAAATAATACTGAGAGATGTTATTTCTGCTTTGTGCTGTTTTATTAGTACGCTTAATTTAACACCAGCATAATTTTGCTAAGTCCAAAGAGCCAATAGCATCTACATCATTAATGTAAGTCCATGCTAGACCAGCAAATATTTAACTTCTGTGTTACACTGGTGGAAAATAGAACAGGCTTTGGCTTGTGGCATTTGCTGGACTTCCTAGATACTTGTGGCATTTCGCTGGGTTACAAAATTTGCCAGTGGACTTAAACAGCAACTCACTTAAACACAACACATAAAAGTTAATATATTATTTTAATGCTAGTTTCAAACAGAGCAGACATTGACACTCTATAAAGGAAGAGCAATCACCATAATGATGTGTACTCATATACAGACAACGAAACAAACAAAAAACCCAACAAACCACAGAGCTGTAAAACTCACAAGAAATAATACGTACATTTACTTTATTTACTTCAAAGTACAAGAGCAATCAGCAGGAATGTGCAGTTGCCAGAGACCAGAAGAGAAAGGGTGGTTTTAGTTAAGGGCTTTGAGCAACCTCAGAAACACATGGGTGTCCCATCCCTAAAACACAGCTTAAAAGGGAGTTCCACCAGTTTCCTGTGAACCAGATAAGTGGGAGAGTGAGCATAAATCAAATCTGTAATCAAAATTTCTCCCTCTGCTGCTCTTCCCATACCTCTCCCACCACAAAGAAAGCCCCACCAATGCTTATCTGTACAACTGTATATCATGACTGGTCTCTCCTGCACACAAACCTGTCTCTGTATGTTAAATAAATAGAGTTGCAGGAAGAACAGACTTTTACTTCAAAGGAGTGCTGCTTTCACAAGCTGTTTAACTACCAGTCTGTTTTAATTTTAAGATTTGCATGCCAGCTCTAAACCACTAAAGAATTCTCTCTCATGAGCAATGGAGATAGGCATTTCAGGGTGCTAACACTGACACTGAAACAACAGTTAAGAAAAGGTCCCCAGATAAATCCTACTGCATGGAATGGTACCATATGGCATTGCTTCTAAGAAAACTGATTCTCCTTATCCTGCCATTGTGTTCTTCCCCCATACAAAATGCTAACTAATATGAGGAAGATGACTTGCTTTCTGCCTTAGCCATGGATCATGATCTCGGTGTTGCAGAAAACAGGATGAGGAACAAAAGGATAGGCTTTCCTTTTATTAAAATATTATCCATAGGGAAAGAGGGGAGAAGATCTGAAGAGAAGGAAGTCCCGTAAAACAAAAAGTGGGAGTACTGAGAGCCAGCCCAACAAGCCCAAATCCTGCAGATCTCTTCAATAAGCTCCATGGAAAGCTGCACACGAGAAACTGCAATGGATGGTCATTTGAGAATCACTTCATCATGCTACAAAGACAGAGACCATAGACTGATGCAAGGGAGAAGATGTCCCCAAAAGCAGTTTCATGTCAGACCTATCCATTGCAAGAGCAAGCTGCTGGCAGAAGGGAATGGACCACAGATCACAAGGAAAGATAAGTATCTATGGAATAAAGAAGAAGCAAGTGAACTGACTCGAAGAGCAGTGCAGTCAATGCAACAGGCTAGGAAAAGGACATACGGCGGAGCAACCTGACGAGGTAAGACAAGCAGGGTTCATTTACAGAGGCAAAGAGAAGGATGAGTGCCTACAGAAGAGACAGCATGAACACTAAGTTTGTCCTTTTTTCTGCCAGCTCAAAGAGCTGTTGGAGAAAAAATGAATGGGAAACAAGTAAGTAAAATTTGAAGAAATATTACCCAAAATGTAATTTTCAGATTCACAATTCACATTTTACTGTTTGTCCACAGAACAGAACCCAGAATTAAGATGCTTTCCCTCTTAAATTTCTTTCCATGAGATGTGATAATAACAATCATCAGGTTAGACCAAATTTGCCATATAGACTGAATTTGCCTATTTTTCTCCATTATGTCCTGCTTAAACAGACAACACTTCAAACTATCGGGTAAGCTCTTTGGTTTGGTTAGGCTGTGTAAAGATTACCACAATGTTATAAAACATCTAAAAGAAAGCAAACAAAACCTCATATTGTGAAAAGTTACTTGGTCACTGCCATCCTATTTGAAATGCCTTTTTTTATTCCTCCCTTGCTTCAGATGGGGTGGCCTCATTCTGTTTTCAGACGCCAGACATGGTTAGTGAACACAATGCTGTCAAACTATAATGGACAAAGATTTTATTTTATTTTCTCCCCATAATGTGCTTTGTTTGTATGAAGAACTGTGCCAAGGATCTGCTAAGTTATATCATTTCCTTCAATGAAACTAATTTACGAGGAAAATAAATCATGGAAAAGGCAAAGAAGATATCAACTACTCCTTATCCACCCTATTCCTTCCTGTATCTGTGCCTGGAAAAACCAAGCGACAGAAGCACAACAGACTAAACTCAGACCTGGTATAATGCCATTGAAGTCAGTGATGTCACAGCATGAATGAATTTGGCGTAGTATCTCAATTTAATTTTTAACAATACCAGAGCCAATCCTAATAGGTAAAAATTTGCTAATTACTTTACAACATGAAGATGATTTTTGTGTTAAAAGCACAATATGCTGCATCCATTCAAAAAGGGAATTTGCAGGTAAGCAGGGGGTATACTGTGTACTTAGAGCTAAGTTACTATTGCAAGAGAACAGAATAACTGCTCTACAAACTGCATGAAGGATTAGCAACAATGTATTGCTGCAACCAAACAAAATCCTACCTTGTTTGCTACACTAGTACACAGACTTTAAGATTGCAGGACAGCGTCATAGCTATGATGGAGAAGTAACTACGTCTGGTATTTGCACTAGGAAGATCATCCTTGGGTACAAAAATTCTTATTCTTGATTTGCTGTCATGATTTCTGAGAATATTTGTCATTCTTGTGAAGTTGCACACTAAACAAAAGACAAAAGACAAAACCCTACTGAAGCAAGCTCCCCGCCAAAACAAAACAAGCAAACAAAAAAACCCCACAAGATACACCCAAGCACAAAAATCCTCTATTATCAATGCAGTGATTATACAGATGCTTTTTCCTCCCCACTTCAGTATCTCAGAAGTAGAAATTTTAAAACTGAAATTTACCACCTATTCAATCTTTATTGCAAAGATAAATGGCATATCACAAGCCTACATAATGCCTCTTTGATTCATTTCTTGTTCACAGTGTCTCACTGCCACTAAAGTCAGTGACAGAGAGCACAAACACTTGCAAGAAGAGGAGAGGTATGAAGGACTGGATCAAAGGCTTTGCTAATGGAAAAATTATGAGAAATGAAAATTATTTATTTGGGAATTAAAGTATTTTCAAGTACATTATCATGGTAAGCAGCAATAAAACTAGTTTTGGGTTGGGATTTTCTTTGGTTGATTGGAGTCTTTTTATGTCAGTGAAGAATATACAGTTTCCCAGTTCCTCACTACTCACACATTCCCTTTTGCAGCACACTGAAGTAAAACCCATCCCCATATAGATCATACCCACTGCCTCAATTTGTTTTCAGAACAATTGCACGTTACCTGTCTTCAAAGACATATAAATCTAAACACCCATTCGAAGTACCTCTGAAAATCTTGTTCAAATACTGCCATTATTTAATGTGTGATCATAAGGCTGTAGTGGATTGCCCTCCCTGAGCAGCACTGCATGGCAAATCCTCCTCTCATCTGTGCTGTAGCAACTGTGCTTGCCACTGCTATCCATGGCTTAAAGTCATAGTACATAGAAACTTCTACCCCACCTTTTAAAATTTAACAGATTTTAGATTAAGAATGTGTAAGAATAAAGACTACTGTGGAAATCCATCAACCTTCGTCAAACTGTAAAAAAGTTTTACACTTAAACTAACAGATAAGAAAGAAATAGAGATGGATCAGCTACCATATGAAAAGACTAAAATCCCAAGACAATGCCTGATTCCAGAATATGGACATATATTTAATAGCATTAAAAAAAAATCCACCACAAAACAAAACAAACAAACAAAACCAAACAAAAACCAATAAACTTTCACAACATAACAGGAACAAATGGCATTCATACAGTGCTCTTATGTATTCAAAGAGCACTTGAAGCAACCACACTTTCATTGACAGCAGATGGGCCAAACAGAAGTTAATGGCATGTTGCACTGTGTGTCTGGCTAATGCTGGGAGACTAAGACCTGCCAATGCCTCACTGACCTAGACAAGTCACTTTGTGCCTCAATTTCCAAGTCTTCAAACTGAAGGCCAATGGCAGTGACCTTACAGAAGTGCTTTCAGATTTCCTCAGGATAAGCACTACAGATGCCAGGAGCTAGGTGCTGCTGCAACTAGCCGTATGTCAGATGTTTTCAACTGCATGAGACGAACTACTTGGGACTAAAACACAGCCTTGCGCAGGACAGTTCTGCAAATAAAATTGCTCTGGTGTTTGTTAAGTGCTTAAAATGGCATTTTTTCTAAATCTGCAGTCCATGCAGGTCACAGCAAATAGGACACACTTGTGCAGCCTGAGAAACAGTCTAAGAGGGAAACTTAACTCAGTTTGTATTCCTTTCCTCTCGTGCTCTGGAAGAGAATAAAGAGTACCAAGTCTGTACTATTGCAGTATGTTCCCTAATGCTTCTCTGACGCATTGCATTGAGGGGGGCGGAGCAAAAACTCTTCTGAAAGTATGTAAAATATACAATTCCTTAGCTGGACGACTTTCATAGGTCCAGTTCATATTCTTGTTTTCCTAATAGCAACTCAAGTGACAGCTGTAAAAGGACACCTCTATCCCTTCCCCTTGAAGCCATTCTCCGTTTCTGAAGGTGGTTTGCACAGCCTTAGAGAAGAAACCTGAGCCATGCACTGAGTGTATTACAAAGGCTATAGTCCACCATTTTTCTTACTATGATATAATAAAATTTAGTGATTGTACTTCAAGCAAAGGACTGAGTCTAAAGACTGTACATTTAAAAAAAAAAAGCAAGAAAACCTTGAGGAAGGGAAATAGAAGAGAACTGAAGATATAAACATAAAAGTGAGGAACAAACGGCACAGTTCTCACTCCAAGTACTTTTCTGGAATTGCCAAACAAAAAAAATTTTAGAAAAAGGCTTTTTAAAAATTATTTCATACACATAATATGGCAAAGTAAAGTAGACTTTCTGGTCAACTTAAAAAGGCTCCAGATTTGCTAAAATAATAGTAAAAATATTCCTTTCATGTCTCTATTAAAACAATGTTTGAGCTGCAATAGCACAATTCCAAAGCATAGCACTATTTGTCCAGAATCTTATCACGGGCATGGACAAAGAAATGAAGGCATACAGCCAACAATTACTGAAGGGAAATAAGCAACAGTATCTAAGATGTCTCCAAATACACAACTATATAACCATATGTTTGGGGGGGGAGGGGGGGAAGGGGGAAGTAGCTAATCAATGCTTAGAAACAGCTTCAGCTAGAAATCTTGGTGTTTACTTTTTATCCATAGAACATTCGCATATGCACACATTCAAAATCATGCATAGTACTGAAAATGCATTGTTTTCTTCAACTTGCACAGTAACATGCCGTACCATCTTAATCATTCCCTAGGTATGTTGGCAGCAAGGCAACACAAGTGAGAGTTGCAATTGAATTTGACCAAATCAGCTTTTAAAGGTTTAAAAGGAAAAGTACTGAAGGAGCTTATTATGTACAAAACCATTTGTTCTTCAACAGAAAACAAGTTCCTTTTTATTTAGGGGCCATTAAGGAACACAACCTATCAATTCAATTCATTATTCAGAGTCTTAAATTTAACTAAAATACTTTCTTAAATATAGCTTAATAGTGTTTTTTGCTGCATTATTAGCAGTAAGTTCACTTTGCTGAAATGAAGCATACACATATGCAGACATGATAACAAGAGTACATATATTTTATCCCACACAGACACTGAAGAAGTTGTATATTCCTCACTAGATTTTTTTTCCTGAGAACACACACAGTGAAGTTTTACCTCACTGAACTTCCTTATATGCCCTTTTAACACCATTCTAGGTTACAAGAATGATGGTTTTTTCATGTTTGTATTTGTTAAATTTAGGAAATTAACATTATTTAACACTACACAGAACATTCTCATGTGGTATATTAGGCATCAAGCCAGCATCCTCCTACTTGCAGGTGACTGAAAACCACTAGCAAAATTATGTTACCTTTAAGCCCAAAATGATCATCCAGAGAAAGAATTTTGATCCACACGACTCATTAACCCTAATCAGCCTTACTGCTAAATTCTTCCATATTGGACCAAATGTTTAAGAAGCATTTCCTACAGTATAATGCTCTGCTACGTAGAATTAATTGTCATTAGCTCTAAAACCACAAAAGGTCTCACTGACTTCAGTTCAGGGGTAAGCACCTGCACTTCTTCATTTTTAAGTACTCCACACCAACAGATGCCAAGCATTACTGTAAGTTGCCACTGATTCAGGAGATTCCCACCATTGTATCTGAGCAGCACTGTTATGCAAAAAAGCATGCAAAAACCTCACAAATCCCAATAATGAATTCCACCAGGATTCTTTTATTTTTATTTTCAAACTGAAGGGGAAAAAAATAAAAATAACAGATTTTGAAAAGGAGCCCTTCAAGACTTGCTTGGCTTTTGATAATGGATTGAATTATGTCACTCCTACTTTCCCTCCTCTCTCCCCCATCACCCCCACCCCCCAAAAAAAAAAAAAAAAAAAAAAAACAAAAAAGTGGGCCGCCTAAAAAATAAACTTCTAAAAAAAGCCTATTGTTTCCTTCTCCTCCCAGACCACCCAGATTTCCAGTACTGAATCATCTTCACACTAGACAGATTAGTCTACTAGCACAGCTCTTTGTGCAAAGGCTCGCTTCTCTGCAATAAATTTATCACTGCTTACCACCATCACTGCATAAACAGGGCACAATGTGCTGGTTAAATGCATAGGCTTAAAAAGAAACAGTAAAAAAATGGGGGGGGGGGGTGTGAGGGAAGTGAAATCGTAGGCATTTGGGGAGGGGAGAGGCATGACTAAGGCCCTCTTGAAAGCTCAGATTATATTTAAAAATAGGCTTCCTTTTA
Organism: Psittacus erithacus; assembly: GCA_009867235.2. Taxonomy (NCBI): domain Eukaryota; kingdom Metazoa; phylum Chordata; class Aves; order Psittaciformes; family Psittacidae; genus Psittacus; species Psittacus erithacus. Next base: position 31,512 of record WYDI02000712.1, read on the forward strand.
GAGACTGTATGTAAAGCCCTTTATTTTCTTTACACATTTAGAGTTTGGAATCTTATATCTGTAAGCTGGGGGGTTAATCAAAATTTAAAAAGGAAATGGAAGTAATCACATAATAATCTAAGTCCAAACTCTAGCATTTCTTGAAAATAAATAAAAGGGGAAAAAGGACTCATGGTATGGTTTCTCCTAGAGATTATGGTAATATATTGGCATTTTGAAAATACAAATTCTACTTACGGCTTTGTTATCTGTTTCCACCTTCAGTTCATGATGCTTCAGTTTCCCACCCAGATACTGGTATATTGCTACTGGTCTCTGCGTTTTGAAATCCACAAATAAGAAATAGAAGGTATGAAAAAAAACTATGCTAGTATGAAAATGAAGTTAATACTCATACAAAGAACAGATATTACTTAGGGGCAGGATTTAACTATCTAGTCTTGACTACCTTAAAAAAAAAAAGGGAAAATACCCAAGCACATACTCTTCTTTTATTGCAGGAAAGAGTAGAGAGGATCTCTGGAAGTAGGCAAAAAAAACCAGTGTGGAGATGTTCAAGACTAGTGCCTGTCCAGGCAGCTAGATTTAGGTGACTTGAAACTCATGCCAAGCCACAAATTAAAGCAAAATTATATGTATGAAAAACATGTCAGGCATCTGTCCTTTACTCAAAGAACCACACTGGCACCAGTGTTTACTGTATTTTATCACATTTAGTATAAATAAATTTTTACTGTGATCAGCTGTGCATATTCTTCACTAATCAGGAACTTGCCACCCCACACTTTATGTGACTGGCACAGAAACTATCCTATAAATCATAGCAGCTGCCCATCAGTGAAGCAGGGCAGGCAAAGGGCTGCCTAAGGATGATCAAGAGAGAGCACTTCTCTCTGCTATGATATGTAACAAAGAACCCACAAAGACAGAGTTATGTTTGAAGACATGTCATTAAGTATAATTAGTATCAGCACAGAGTTAGACTGGAAATCATGAAAAGGAGAAAGATGTACACTAGAATACTGTCAGTAATGATCTTTAGAGTCTAACTGGATGTGGGTTATATTAAAAAATGTGTCTCTAAATGGTATTTAAAAGCCGGAAAAAAAATCAGGTGGAAAATTATTGCTCTGTTGCTAATGATATTTAATATGACATATAAGCAAAATGCTGCACTTCAGATGTTGGTTTTGTATTCTTAATTTCTTGTTCTGCGTCTTGTTATGAGCCTGAATGCACAGCTCTTCTTGGAAATAAAGCTGCTTGTTCTTTCTTTTCATTACAGTCATCCCGGATATGATAACATGGCAAAGTAAGACAGGTAAATGGGGGAGTGGAGACATTCTGGGAAGCACACAGGGACAGGATGAGTGACACTGACATGGGCTGTATTACAGGAAATTCCAGTGAGGTATTAGGAAATCAGTTTTCACAATGAAACAGTTAAGCACTAGAATGAGGGCCTAATCAAGCTGTTGAACACTCCTCTTTGGAGAAACTAAAACTGCACTGGATGAGGCCCTAGGCAACCTGCTGTTGCTGGTCCTGCTTGGAATAGTGTCTTGGACTTAGGTCTCCAGAGGTCCATTCCAACCTAAATTACTCCAATTCTAAATCACCTTGAAGCAACTTTGCTTTTTGAATGGCTACTATTCCTGGGCCCTTTAAAATTACTACAGTTAACAAGGTATTATTGTCAGTCTTTCCATCATGCCTATTTCCCCAGCAGGTGCATTTCTGCTTCTTGGGTAGACAAAGAACTCATGTGTCAGTGACTGGGGAGGCTGCCTTGAACATCTTAAGCTTGTTCAACAGAAAGTTATTTCTTTGTCACAGTCTTGGCATGCTTCCTTTCCCTTCCAGCCCTGTCTCCAGCTGTGGCTTGTAACTAGTTTTCTGCCTGTGAAATAATCAGCAGCATTAGTTCTTTGTGATAACTATATCGCAATTTTGCCAAGTTGCAATTTTTAACGAGGTTTGCTGTTCCCACTTCCAGCCGGGGCTTTGAATCCCCCCACACGCAGAAAATAATCTTTTGTGCTTCTGTAACTCAAGTTTAACTGCTGAGAAATAAGTTACTTATTAGGATAGGCTGTCACCAAAAATACATGCCTCGAAATAGATTACCATATAGCTAAAAAGGAGATGATTGACAGGCTCATACAAACTCTCCAATAATACACAGATCCAGAATCTATGCAAAATTTCATAGCAATAGTATAGTTTCAGGACTAGACAGTTGTTCCCCTTCTCCACTTATAATACCAACATAACTTAACAAAAATCACCCCAACATCAACAGATCAAATGGCAACAGGTATTTCACAAAGGTTGAAGATAATTTGTGAATTAAAGTGTGCCTGCCATTTATGCCAACCACTAATTGGCTCCTAACTTGCCACTATGGAGAAAGAAAAATCCAACCTCACAGGCATCTGACATTGACAACTGCATCAGATTAGGCTTTGGACAGAGTAATAAATTAGACTTCATAATTATTGTGACTGTTATTATGCTGTTTATTCATCAGCTACTGAGCTTTTGCACACTTCAGGGCAATAAGAATAGCTGTAATGTCACAAATACCAAACCCATCTGTGTGAGGAGACACAAAAGGAGCAAATGGGAAAACAAGATATTTAAACTAGCAGAAAATGTTCAAGTGCAGCAGTGGCTGTCGCTTGCAAAATATTTTAAGGCTGGAGCATATAGAAGCATATTCATATATTTATAACATTGACTATGTCAATTGAGGGTTAGCAGTTTTTTCATGTCATTCATAATGATATCTTATGTCCAAAAACCATAACCTTATCATATTGTTTTCCCTCTCTTCATAATTTCCAAAATGAAAAGCTATCTTAACACAATACTAATGCTAGACTGAGATGGAAACAATTTTGCTGTCATACAAATTTATTTTTTTTTTCCCTAACTGTGAATAAAACATCAAAAATCCAACCATGGCCTCAAGCCAAAAGTAATCCTAAACCAATTGAAATGTTTTATTTTGATGGCTAAATTTTTTTTTTGTTATTTTACTGTGAATTATTATAGCTTTTGAAATAAACACCAAAGAGTAAATCAGAACTATTTTATTTAAATAGTATTAGAATGTCACAACAATTTCAAAACTCCATCAAAAACATCTCAAAGCAGGAAATTCCTGACCACTTCCTACTAAGGCTGAAGCCAGGAAAATTCTAGTGTAGCTTGCTACTTAGCCTGGCCTTTGTTTGCATGACTCATGTCATGCAGTAGTATTTCTATTACAGAACTGCAGTAAAGAGATAGCATTCCAAACTCAACTGGTTTAGAAACTGGAATTAACTGAGAGGTACATTTTCTAAACTATATTTACATAAATGAATTGTCAGTGAATCAGAAGATCTTAAGTAAGGAATAAAAATAAAAATGAACTACTTGCATGTAGCTATGAGAAGCAATATTAGAGTACCTTATACTTTGATTTTTAATTCATTGATTTTATCAGTGCAAAAAGCATTTGGAAAGTGAATGAAAAGCTAATGAGCTTCTGTTGTATACTCTGGGTAGTGAGTTAGTCTTGCACACTAAACCATCTACAGGCATCATGAAATACAACAGCAAGGGATGCTGTAGATCTGTGTCTCAACATTGAATGGATTATTCTGTCCCTGGATCACTGCATTTAATCTTCATATGTGTTACAGCTGGTCTCAAGATTTACTGTTAATTCTTCAGAAGTACAGGATATTAGACTGTTGCTGTTTTTTAGAGAAGACTTTCTGGAAGAAGTAAAACCTTTGGCTCTTCAACCACCATGTTATACACGGACATGCTTAGCACATGCTGCCTCCTTTGTCCTGTATAAACTTTTTGCAGTTTTCAGACAGGGAAATGGCATGGACTAATGCTAATCACGAAGTTGAAGCATTTAGGTAAGCTGCAAATCCTGATTTACGATGGAAGTTTATTGGTTATTTTCTTTTGGACTAAGAATACAACTTAAGTAACTTCTCTTGGGAAAGACACAGACCCTGCAGAGTTGAGCTACCTGCTGCCTAGATTTCATTGTCAAATTTCCAGGCACTGTCTTTACTGTCCTGAGCTGAGTACCTCTGCACAGCCCTCCTCATCTGCAGTGAAAGGAGGTGCTTCACAATGTACCCCCAGAAAGCAGCAACCTGGTTAGGGAGGTGCCAAAGTTAGCCAAGGGGAACCATAAATGCTAGAAAGGAACCTAATGGTGCATCTTCAACCCAAATGCCCCTGTAGCACAAGCAACAAAGTGTTCACTCAAGCAGCTTTGAATGTAGTCCAAGAGTTAGGTGCATACACATTAAAAATCTAAAGTCTTGTTTATTGGGGTTTTTTTTTAAGATAAGTCTTGCAAGTTTTTGTATGCAAAAATGCAGTTTCAACTGAGAAGTGTTCCTCAGTTCAGATAAGTGTTGTCACCTGCAAAGCAGGACACTTTTCGAACTCTGGGCTTGCAAATTCCCAGATGGAAATGATAAATGACCTTCAGTTTCTCACATCCTTGCTGAGCATGGAAAGGCTGCCCCTCCTTCCCATTCTGGGGTGGCTTTTCCCCCCTCCCTCCTTTTGGGCCCTACTGTGATTCCTCAGCGTAGAAAAATGACAGGAATAATCACATGGATACAGCAGACACTTTAATGACTAAGGGGAAACAGAGCTTCCAGCTCTCAAAGTTTTAATAATAGAAATCTGAGCATTAATCCGCTTGAGATGTGTGCGGTTACACATACCTTGAGAACATGCTTAGGCTTCTAAATTTCTTTTTCTATCTAGTTTTGGGCCCACTGGGGCTCAAGTCTTAGTATTTCACTGGAATGCATGAAAATGGAAACAGGAGCGAGGCATCAGAAAGCAGTTTGTCAGTGAACATTTCACAAGTACGTACAGAGCATAAGATGCTCCACCATATCCAAGAGCAATGAAGGACATCTTCTATCACATCATGTTCCAGACAGAATCTTCTACATATTTAAATTGTTCAGCATTATGTGTGTTTTAGTGGTTCCCAAACACAAACACTTTCACTTGCAGCCTGACACAGTCATGAGAGACTGAGGAATGGTGGCCCAAGACTGCACACATTTCAAAAGTCCTGTAGCAGAACCGGAAAGTTCTTCACAGCTTAAACCTTCCTTTAGAATCCTCAGGGGATGTCTAAAGTATTAGGTGATTTTACAGAATTCACAATGTTTTACTTATTAATACTTAACAGATTTATTATAACTAGAAGAGCTAACAACAGCTGTTTAAGAAACTTCATGTTCTGGAGAAACATTCTTCATATTAGACAGACCTCTGACATTTGCTATCATTTTGACAATGAAGTTCACATTGTAGGTATCTTTTAGTGCTAAGTGGAGTCATCGAGAAATTAACTTTAGTTTTCTCAACCTACTAGCAATGAATTTCAGTCCCTCCTAGCTTTACAGCAGAGTAAGAGCAGCATTGATGGCTACAGGAATTTATCGCAAGAAAAACACATTATTGGGGTGTTATCAGAGACTAACACATCACGCTCCTACTATTTTCCCACAACGTTATTACCTTAGAAAGAAGTAAATAAACAAACACACTACCTATTCTATATTTCTGGAACTGGGGCCATGGGGGCGTTTGTGTGTTTGTTAGGAGGGAAAAAAACTCCAAGGTCATGTTTTGGGGAGCTCTTTCCTGTTGTTTAACTACAGCAAGGATGAAATAAGCAAACTGCTGAATAGTAATTTCAAAGGAATTGCTGGTTCATGTAAATTACCTACCCCCTGTGGCATGTTTACTAACCAATCAAAATATTTTCTTCAGACAAAGCACTGCAATAAATTTAAATGAAAATAAGGACAATCACAACACAAGACACATAATAAGAGATTTGTGCACAGCATGGAAAGTATCTTATAAGTAAGAAAATTATGTTCGTGCTTTAGAGTGCAGAATTTTCAGAATAATATAGCATATTTATCATTTGCTGTAGTACAGTTATTTCCAACAACTTAATGAAAAAACTCCAGTTATAAGTTGCTATTGGACTCACTGGGAATAAAAAATTAATCTGAGCAAAGTGTTTGATAAAACATGCATATTCTATCAGATCAAACCTTTTATCACATTCTTTATTATTAGGAACACTTACTGAAATGTACCTTGCAACCCAGCAAGAAAATACAGTCCAATGATTTCTGGGGTGCATCACAAGTGTAGATGAAATATAATACAGCTCTCATCAAAAATTATGTGACAAGGTGCAAATACCAGCTGAAGAGAAAGGATTTATAAATAACTTCACATTTCTTCAACAGACCAACATTAAAGACCCTCTTTGCCAGCAAGTTCAGAAAGTCTTTTTCTTGAATTTCTTCTGCGTACTAAAGAAATGTCACACCCAGAACAACATATGAAATTACACCTCTGGAAAATGACATCTATCCCAACACATGGTAGAAAGCACTGCAAAAAATACCTCTGCATCTTCTCCTGAGGGGTACAGTCCTTTGATCTGTTTTGGTCTGGGAATCGGCAGTTCCTCTTTTTAATGCCTCTTCAAATCAAATTTTCCAATACACTGGCATTTGGCAGACCTTGCCTGCTGCTACAGTACAAGGCTGAGTGTTCACACTTCTCAGTGCAGGATCCTCTCATGTGCAGCTGAAACAGACAAATGCCTACAGCCTTGAATTACTGAGGGCAGGAAAACAGTCCTGTCCATGTTTTCCCATGCCAGAAATTCAAGGGGCAAGGTTGCCAATGGTGAGGCCAAGGAAGAGCACAAAGCACAGCCAGTGACTCCTGATCAGGGGTGAAAGAGCCTGGCCTGACCTCCTGGGTAGCTGACCTTCCCCAGCTCCCTCATCTCTCCTTGCATTTCCAATAACTGCCCCTTACCTCCAGAGAAGAAAATTTCAGTTTTCCTTGGAGGAAAGATCCATTTAGTCCTGGACACCAGCATCCTTTGCAGGCCCTATGGCAGAACCTGGCAGCACTCCCACACAAGAGCCTCCACCACCTCCTGGCCTACCCATTGTGTGCGTCCCACAAAATCAGCATGGCTGTCTCTCAGGCTGGAAGATATCTGTGACCAGTGACCAAAGCAAAGCCATCTTAACACACAAGCAGCATTCACACTGCCTCTAGAAAAAAAAGGCATTTCTATGTGAAACTGTGGATAACAGAAAGATCTGCTGCTGTCAACAGGTAATCTAGGAAAGACCTCAGACAAGTCCAGCCAGCATCCCAGCTTGATTTTCTACTTTTCCTCAGAAAAAAAAAAGGTCATTCTCTTAAGCAGGCCCCTTTTCTCAGCTCTCCACCACCTACCCGCCTCTCCCTATCCTGTAGCTCTCCAACAGTTCTCATACATTTGCCCAGAAGAAGTTTACTTGCTGATACTCATTTTTATTACTATTTATTTTTCCTCCAACAGGTCTCTACTAAAATGAAGCCGCATATCCAAACAGTAAACATAATAACATACCACTATATTTAGTTATGCAATGCAGGCTCACCAGAGAGCAGTTTAAACTCATCACCCCTGTATCATCACATCTGTGCTCTGAAAGCAAATATACCATGAAAGAGTAAATTGCTACAAGTGCCCAAGAGGCAAGAGACAGAAGCTGACTGGCCCAGCAGTTCCCAGCCACCTCCACTACTCGTCCAGCCAGAGTACAAGTTCTTCCACTCATCTGTTCCATCTCTTGCCCAGAGAAGGTCAAACCTTTGAGATATTTTAAAATAGAGAGGACATTACAGAACTAGTGTGGACAACACACAAGAAAATAAGAGGCATATTCAACCGGGAGTAATATGAAGGAGAAAAGGGAGAAGCTGTACAAACAGGGAGATATGCAATGATTTGTCATTGTCCATCCACCAACCTTACCTGTACCATTCTGATTTAAGAAAATGAGAAAACACAGTAGCATGAAAGAAAAGAGACTGCAATTTTAAGTCTTTTTGCTTTTTTTCAAGCAAAAGAAGAATAAGAAAAAGAGCAATGGTGTAGAGAAGTTAGAACCAGTGTCCCCTGTTTCACAATACAGGAACAAGGAGTCCTGCAAGGAAACTGAAGGCAGAGAAATTCATAAGCTTAAAAAGGAAAAAAAAAAAAAGTGATCAGTATTATTTTACAGGAAAAAAGGAATCAAAATAAGAGCAAGCATATATCTAAAGTTTTGACAGCCATACGTAACTGGCACAGCTGTCAAGAATACTTAGATTTTGTGAAACCAACACAGCATTTTGAAAGGCTATTGAAGTCTCATGTTTTATGGTTTTAAACCTGTCTTTAAATATCTGTAATCTGAGTGAAAACAGTTGTGAAGAAGAAATTATCTGCCTACTGTGCCATTTTTACAACTTCAGTTATCTGATGCTGTCACGTGCACTGCCAGAGCCAGGATACCAGCCAAGGCAGCACTGGGAACTGGTATTCCCACTAAGAAAGGGCTCATTCCTCACCACTGAGGTTTCCCGTACCCATGGTTCCACGAAGTCAATGATTCTCAAACAAATCAGAGTTCACAGACCAAAGGAGCAACTGGAAAAAAGGCTGTGATGCTGGAACTGGAGCCAGAAACAGCAGAAAATTGGAAACCACTGATCTGCATACTGTATTGCATTAAGTACGCTTGGTTTTATTAAAAGTTTAAGCATGGAATTATGGCATAGAGGACATAGAAAGAATATATGGAAAAAAACCCAAACCAACAAACTTATGTTTTTAATTTAATTTTTTTTTTCCTTCCTCCTGAACCAACAGCGGGGGGGCGGTGGGGGTGGTGGAAGTATATAACTTTGGCTTAAGTAACTATTACAACATCATGACAGCTTCAGCAATTCATTTGAAACAAGAGCTGTATCATCCAAAGTGAAAAATCAAGCCCAGAGCTACACTGAAGAATTCTGCCTTGGAACGGTAAGAAGAAAAGCAAAAACATTGATTCCTGTCAGGTCTTCAGGTTTTTATATTTTTAATATTATTGTTTTGTATGGAAATTTACAATTAACCCAGGCTTTGTTTAATGACTGCAATTTGTTTGTCTATTATCTCCAACTACAGATATAAGAACAAGCTATTTCACTCCAAAAAGTTAATGAAAAATAAAATAAGCCCTGTTCTTTTTGTATCATTGTTTGTTTTCACTGAATCTTGGCTGAAACCTCCCTACCTCCACAGAGACAAAAGGTTAACTTGAGTCTGAATATCTTGACTAGCTAGCACAGATGGCAGTGTGGCTTAGAGCCCAGGAGCTAGTTTAAACCAAGTTAACACTCACCCATTTTGTAGGGAGAATACAAATAAAATAATACTGAGAATCCTCCAATGCCCCTCCTGCAGTCCCTACTTCCTCATAAGAAAAGCTAGTTTTCCACATCTGGCTGGGATAACCTTAGGGCATTACAGATCTGTGGGACATACTTGCAGACTTGTGCTCAGTCCACACTGTCCATCAACCAGTATGATAGCTACATTTAAAGAAAGATCAACTACTCATCGCCAGGGTATGGATGTGGAGCTGATCATACACAGCTATTATGCTCTAAATTCACCCCCTGCTATAATAAGAAACATTTGGAAGGAGGAGCTAAGGCTGAATTTTCAGAAATATTGAGGATTTTGACAACTGGTATAAAATTTGGTTCAGCCAGTGGGAGCTCCAAGGCTCTGAAAATTGCCACAGGTGGCCAGCTGCATCTGCAGACATGAAGTGGGCTGGCTGGTCAGTAAACCGAGATCCACAGTCTTTCCCATCTCACATTGGAAAGATAGAAGAAGTTGAAGCAGCACTGGGGAAGCAGCAATGCTTATCCACTTCTAGAAAATCCATGCCTGCCTAGAAGTTTTCCAGAATGGATCCTGAATTTCCACATATGTCCATTTCTCATCTGTAGAAATCTGTGTAGTGCTTGCAACGTTCAGCTTTATTAAAGAAATAGAAGTAAAACAGATTCAGTCAGTATCTTTTCTTTGTCCTTTCACTGACACTGTTTGGGATCGCATATGTTCCTATTTCAAGTTCTCCAGTGGCTTTTGAACAGTAAACACAGAAAAACCTGACCACTTACAGCAGCAAATCTACTTTAAGAAGGGAATGAAATCATACAAGATATAAATAAAAAATGTAAAACCTAAGAAAATATATAAAATCTCAATCATTTTTTTAATATGTTTATTAAATAAGTTATATACAGTAGTTTCTAGTTTTCATATTAGTATTTACAAATGACTTTTCACCTTCCATTCCCCTACCATGTTTTACTCTCCAGTTAAGTACAGGCTCACATAACTTTCAATAAACTTTGCCTTCCAGATATCTGTCAGGCTGTGAAGTGCTATTCTCCCATGCTTCATAAATATGGTGTCTGGAAACTCATTATTAAAACCATTTTTGTGAATGCTCAAGTTCTAATTCATGACTTCTCTGAAACTGTTTAATGAAACCAAGATGTCTGATAGTCAAGAAAGTTCTTCCAATGAGCATGAGCAACAGACCTTTCACAACCTGTTAGAAGATGTGCCAAGACTAGTTCCTTTCCTGTCCAACAGAAGCCACAGGAATCAAAGTTTCTGATCAAAGTCCAACACCTCAGCACTGCCAAAAGCTGACAAACCCTTTTTTCCCTCTTTCCTGAAAACAGCTCTCTAATCACACTGGATTTTAATAGGATAACTATCTCTTGGACTCACGCTGAACTCAGTTGTATTAAACTATGATTAAACCCTATGACAGTTGCTACATATAGCATTACTTCATATATTTATTTTTAAAGTGTGCTGAGATTCTTATGCAACCTACTACCACAGTCCACGGTGGTTTTTTAATGTAAATCTCTTTCCTTCTTCAGGGATGCTGTATTAAGCATGGAACAAAATATTTCAGCAGTAAAGTGACAATTCTGCTGTATTTGCTGAGTGCCAGTCCAGAATATATAGACTGGATTTAATGAAGCTATTCTGTTTTGACCAGCGTAACTATGAAGAGATATTAATGGTTGGAAACAAATTCTCCTGTACATTCCTTCACGCTGTGGAGCAGTGCAGGATATCTGCTCCTAACCATTCATAGCCATGGCTGTTGGGAAACTGTCATGGCTACAGAATTCCCACACCAAAATTTAGGTACTGAAATAACAAACTGACCATGCAAAAAACCAGTACAGGTCCGGCAAAGTTTATCCGCTCATGTTTTGCACTGCAACTCACAGAGAGTGTATTTCCAGCTCACCAGTAAGGCACACCCTGCTGCAGGGGGATGTGACCCGAGGCCCAGTGAAGACTTATTTAAAAGGTAAAAGTGGTACAAAACTGCTCCTGAGTAAAAACTGGCCTTAACAGGGTCCTATGTAGACAAAAGAAAGGCAATTTAAATGTATTATTGCTGTACAGCCTTTCCACACTTAAGCCAGAGCAGGGGTGGGGAGGAGTAAGGACACTGATATCTGCGCACACAGCTTTTCTACTGAGATGCCAATACAGTGCTTCCTGTGGAGAAGAGGCACAACCACATGCACAGACTGTGAAACTCAAGCCTTCACTGGGGAACTCATGAGGACAAACGCCACTGCAGCCAGCCAATATCCTGCATCAGCAACACATCTGATTTTCTTAACTTCAGGCCACTGCAAGGCTTCTGCCAGTTGTTGTCATACAAACTGTTAAAACTGCTTACTGGTTTTGGATGCACAGTTAACCTTGAGATGTTATTTAATTAGATGTGCTGAAGTAAGCAATAGTTCAATAGTAGCATATAGCAATCCGGACTTCTTATCTCTTGTATTACTGATTCAGTGTAAAGCCATAGCTGTATCCCAGAGGTTGTTGGTTATTCACTTATCAAGAGAAAAGGTAAAACACTGATCAAAAAGGTCTAATTGTCCTGCAGAGGAAGAGCCATAATCATAATGTATAGCCTAAGATGAAAAGTCAGGACATAATAGACAGAGAACTGTTCTTTTCCTCAGGGGGCAAAGAAACAGTTCCAGCTCTTCTGTTTGTGTCAAATCACTGTTAAATATATGTGCTAATGACCTAATTCAGTTTTCTAAAGATGTATTACTTACGCAAGAGAGACTGTAACAACCTCGTCACAACTATTCCCAGTCAATTGCAGAGCTGCATATTTGCAATAGGTACAGTGCATAGTGAAACTTAACAGTGAGAAACATGCAGAACCCAATTTAGCAAAGGGTGAATAGAGACTCAGTTGCATTTCAACTCAGTAAAAACAAATCTATCAGATTTCACGCCACACATTTATGGAAATTTTAGCACCTACAGAGAAATGAATTAGCTTCCTAAGACATCTATAATTTCAAATTTAAGATGTTATGGAAGCAGAAAACTATCATCAATGAATGATAACATAACCTCTAATTTAGCATTATTTTTCTTTTAAGCCTACCAGATGGGGAAAGAACATATTTTCTCTTACAGATCTCTCCACTCAATAGTTATTTATATGCCTACAATATTCTTCAACTAAATAGGATCTAGCAATTTGTAATAGTGGAATCATCACAGTTAATATGTTGAAGGATTCTATGGGAAACTTAATTTTCATTGTATGCTCGGACTTGTGTAAAGATGAGTTCGTGTAAGTCTAATGTTTTGTGTTGATTCAGCTGCAAAATGCTGACATAAAGCCTTACAACTTCCTACATCAGCCAAATTCTCAGCAAGGACTAAATCACACAGAGGTGTAACAGTTCTGGCTACCATTCTCTCAAACTGTAATTTTGCAGCAGTGCCCTGGTTTAAGCTCAGTCAGCCACACAGCCTCTCTGTCACTTCCCTCCCTTCCCAGAGAGATGAGGAGGGGAATGGAAAGAATGTTAACTCCCACAGGTTAAGAACAGGCCAGTAACTAAGGTATAACACAAAACACTGCTGCTACCACCAATAATAATAATGATAAGGGAAATGACAAGGGAAGAGAATACAACAGCTCATCACCTGCCAATCGATACCCAGCCCGACCTGAGCAGTGATCTAGCCCTTCCAGGCAACTGCCTCCAGTTTATATACTGGGCATGACGTGCTGTGGTATGGAATACCTCTTTGGTCAGTTTGGGTCAGGTGTCCTGTC
>WYDI02000715.1:0-37532 GCA_009867235.2 Psittacus erithacus
CCCTGATCATCCTCGTGGCCTCCTCTGGACTTGTTCCAACAGTTCCATGTCCTTTTTATGTTGAGGACACCAGAACTTCACACAATACTCCAAGTGAGGTCTCACGAAAACCAGAGAAGCACCTTCTACAAACACACAAGATCCCATGGTCAGCCTCCTTACAAGCCTGGTACTGGGAGCAAATGAGTTAAAGGCTTTGTACAGCAAAGAATGGTGGAAGGACATGAAGATCCTCCTGCAATTTGCAGTTTAACTCTGCGTGCACTCTGTGGTGGGAGGAGTAGGTGGCTGATTTGGGGAAGAAGCACAGCACAGGAATGATACACTTGACTCCTCTGAGGATGGTGATGAAAATCTGTCAGCTTGGCATAGTCCTTCCTGTTACCTATAGCAATTACTGACGCATGGAGAAAGTAACAGCTCTACAGGCATCACGGTAAGAGGCACAGTATGTGTGGTGGCGAGAGCAGATCTGCTTTATTAAAGAAGCCCACGGCAGTGCTGCAAGGGGCTATCCATGGAAGGGGACAGAAGATGAGAACACTGAACAGTCTTAATGAGAAAATAGTGAAATTCCGGCCTGCATTTGTGGTAGATTGCAAAAAATAAGTGGCCTGAGGATGCCTTCTGCACTGATTGTGACAATGAGCGAGCGCAGGAATCAGTACACACACTTTTAGATTAAGTTTTCCCCTCCTACAGCTCTCTTTCAGGAAAGGAAATTTGAAGCCTGGATGACTAACTACAATGCAGATGGCAGAGCAATGTAGAGATACCCATTCTAGCTCCAAACGAACTAGTTTAGATGACACCATGAGTGAATTTAACCTACTCATTAAACTCCACGGTTACTCTCTTCCTGGAGCCTGAATATGTAAAGCAGTTTGTGAACCACACAAGCCAAGGAAGGACAGCAAGTGATACTCAAACTAGGGCTGTGCCAGCCATTCTTGCAAAATTTACTTCTGCAGTTTTCTGACATTACTTGTGAATGTGCCAAGAAAGTACCTCCAACCAAGGCACAATACATGCAACTGCAGGAGCATCAAAGTGAAGCATTGCTCAAAAAGAAAGGAAGAAAGAACTGCTCTGCTGGGATATGGCAAACCCTCCCTCAGCTCTGCAGGAATCATCTGTAGTTGAAACTGCAGATTTACTGTCTTGGCTTTAATGTCAGACCAATTAATTCAGTTCTCAACAGAAACTTTTTTGGTTAGGTAAGGGGGATGATACCCTGGTGAATTTGCTGTGTGGGGACTTCATGCTCAGTGAATTCCTGTACTATCTGGGCACTCTTAAGGCATGAATGGCAATGATATTCCATCTACAGGTCAGCAACAACCATGAACAGGGAAATATATCTGTCGTCCAATCACATTTGTACCTGGCAACTAAATTGCACAGAGTCTAAGCTGAGCTGGGCACTTAAGGACAAGCCACCATTTTGCAAGGATTGTCTCTGATGGGACCCAGGAACCAGGGCACTGATTAGATGCTCTGTTCTTGAACTACTTACTATTACTTACTCAAGGATTAATTAGGAGTGGGGAAATGCTCCAAGACCTTTAACTGAATAACTGAAGAATTAAAGGAGGTGAAATATATAATTCTCACTACAGCATCAGAGTCTCCAAGTTAAGTCTCTACTGAAATAAGTCATGCTATGTAGATACAACAAGAATATTTGGTTAATGTTTCTTAAATGATAAAATGGGATTGATCAGGAAATAACAAAGAACTGAACAGAGAGACTGTGCATGTTAAAGGCGAGGATGTGCAGTTCTCAGCACTTAAATTTGTAGCTTTCTACTCCTATGCTAAAGACGGTAGATTTAGAAAAGATATGAGTGAGAAATTTTTTATGATGAGGGTGGTGAAACACTGGAACAGGTTCCCCAGAGAAGTGTGGATGCAGCATCCTTGGAACCACTTAAGGTCAGGTTGGATGGGGCTCTGAGTAACTCGATCTGGTGGAAGATACCCTTGCTTATTGCAAGGGGGTTTGGACGAGATGACCTTTAAGGTTCTCTTCCAACCCAAACTATTCTATGATTTGATGGTTCCATGCTCTGACCAGTTTCCTGCTGGACTCCTGAACTGGAATTAAACCATGGAAAATAAAAGTCAAAGGTAAAAGAAAAGTTAAGAGCAGCAGTGGGGAGGAGAAATCTGAGCGGCTTCTTTTCCTTGTGCTTACAACACTATGGCCTTTTTAGCAGAGCACCTTGGAAAAGAAAAGCAGGAGCAAATGCAGTAGCTGGGAGCCTGAGACATTTGCTGCAGGAGTTTTGTTCCTGAGTATCCTGGGATGGACTCTGCTTCTGCAGCTCAGTTTCTTAGCTCAGCACTGCTTCCTGCAGGTATTGTGAAGATAACACTAAAAATAATGATGCATTTAATCGTTAATGCTGCAGTTCACCTGAGCACCTTCAAACCAAAGAGTTTTGCAAGACTTGGTGAGTCCAAGCAGTGATTTTCTCCAGTTCTTTTTTTCTGTTTTTAACCACAACTAGGAAAAAGTGAAAAGTCCTTTGGCCCTCTCAATGTTAGTATTGCACAGTAGGCAGTAACATATGTCAGTCTGAGGGGTGCAAGAGGAAACAACATAAAAGCATTGTGGCTGAGTGTGGATACAAATTAAAGGAGCTTTTTCAGCTCCAGTTCTCAGTGAACACACTTATTGGCCTTTAAAATGCAATTTGGGGGCAGAATAATCAGAAGTGACATATCTGAATGAGAACAATAAAAATAAAGCGACCCTGAGGTGAACATGTGAGAAGTGGACAATCCATACTACTCTGCGCTGGTACCAAACAAGGGCTTAATAACAACATATAAAAATGCAGTAAGATGATGAAAATGGGTTACTTTTATGGGAAACAATATGACCCTTACAAAGAAAACACGGTCCACAGTACACCATGAAAGGACAGGGAACTTAAGAAGATGACTCCTTGGGGAGATCATAACCAGTTTCATATCTTAATAGATGGGATGTGTCCTGGCAGTGTGTGACCCTACAAATATGAAGGTATTCAGCTAGAAAGCAATAAAACCTGGATCCCTGAGAGTATCATCAAAGTTTTGGGCATGCAAAAATTAGTTAGATTGGACCAGAAAGCTATGAGGAAAAAAAATCCTTTTGCTTTTTACCTATAAATTTAGTTATTTGTTTCCCAGTAAGCATCCCATTGGACTACTGTACTTCAGCTCCTACCCACCAAAATAACAAGGCCTTTTAGGAGGATGAAAAATGCAAATCCTACATGTGTGTTTACCCTTATGCTAATAAAAAGAAGTCTGATAAATAAAGCTTTTCTGAGTGTGACTGACCAGTAGAACTGAGCAGTCAATGTTGGCTTTCTTCTTCGTTTCCTTTTCTTTGTTTCTTTTTTCTTTTAATGAGTTATTTTGTTGTTTTCACAAATTAATGGTCACATGGGAGTCAGTAGATACCTTCTGCCTATAGATAATTTATGAACATTGCGTTAGTATTTACAATATGAGTTTTGCATAATCATATAGTATTTCTTCATTTCCTGCCTGGTGAGGTGCAAATATCAGCACTACATTTCTTGGGCAAATATTCCTATGAAATATGTTGATTATAAAAATATTGCCAACAATAAATTCATGCAGACATTGGCTGGAAATTAAATGCAAATGATCACAAAACCAGATAAATCATGCAACTCTATATGCATGTTTCTTGACAAGTTTTTGAGGTACATGTTTGGCTTTCCTCAGAAGCCTAAGAAACATAATTTTGAAGGTCAAATCATAATTAACATTTTTATTCCTGTACCCTTACAATATAGAATGCAGAATATACTTTTATACCCTGCTTAGTTTGCAGTTAATTGATTATCAAATATGCTTCTGGTTTTAATCTACAAACTTGTTGACTTAAGAAGATTTGGAGACAATTAGGGAAACTCAATTAAATGTATGAAATCAATGTATGCAACATTTTAAGCATATTAATATACATGGGAGTCACTTGCAGATCTTTCTTCGAATGAAACTACCAGAAATTAAGGCCTATTTTTTCTGAAAGAATTAAATCAATTTGGGATATTAATATACATTAATTTAATGCAGTGCTCTTTGCAGTGAATTGATTTTGTTTAACTTCCCTTTTATACCTGGTCAACAAGTTAACGACTTCCTGTGAGAAAACACATCTACTGGCATTAGACTGAATACTGTAGCTAGAAATTATTTCTGACCTTTCCAACCAAAACCAAACCCTCTTATTTATTCCCATGTAGTAGTAATAAAAGAGGCACTACCTTTGCTCAGTTCATTAAAATGTAGGTGTATACTTTATGAAGAAAAATGACAGAGGTACAAGTCATTGAAAAACTCATATTGGAACTTAATATCATCGTGAGGAAGAAAAATGTCATTATACAGTATATAATCACTGATGACAGCATTGACAGCTGAGAAAATGTAATTTTAAATGCTAATCTTTTTCTTTGAAGTAAAGCTACTATAAGTGAATGTCCCATATTAATTTAAATTAATGATTTGCTTGTGATAAATATTATGACTCCTGAAATCTAAAGAACGTTTCATAGTATTTTCTACATTTGAGGACTTTTTAATTACAGTTGAAAGGCAACCTGCTATGTAAAGTCATGTCCTCTATGTACTGAGCATTACTAGGACTAAAAGAATTTTATAGTCTGCATGGCAAATCCAGGTGAAACTTGATGAAAGACTCATGGATCTAATTTTGCCAAAACTTAATCTCCACACCTTCATGCTAACATATGGAAGGAGAAAAATGACACAATTATTCTGCTTATAGTTTCTTTTGTTCTCTGTTTCCAGAGATCTTTGATTCTAATCATAGCACAATAATGGGTATTTTTCATTCTGGCACTTATGTTTTTTGATAATTTGTCAGGCAGGTTTCCTATGCAGAGCTAGAAAATAGGCAGAGAAAGCTATTTTTCCATAATTTTGATATTTTGGCAATTTCCTTAAAAGACTCAAACATGGAGAATTGAAAACTCCCTGCCAAACACCAGGTAGTAAGTGCTGTGCATGTCCAGCTGGGGGACAGTCCCTAAACACTGCTCAGTGTAGAGGATGAGGCTGCTCAGCCGCCTGGGAGGATGCTCACCAGGAGAATGGAGCTGCTAGGAACCAGAAACTCATCTGAACTGTGCTGGCACTTCTGCAAAATCATAATATCCTACCAAAATGGACCCTACCAAAACATTTTTTCCCTTTATTCCTAAAATGAAGGAGAAATAAGTAGAACAGGCAGTTTACTGGGAACACAGGAGGTGCTCTGTTAGTGTTTACTCATAAATAGGAAGCATTTCTTTACCGACAGGATGGTCAAACAGTGGAACCTAGAGAGGCGGTTGATGCCCCAAGCCTGCCAATGTTAAAGAGGCATTTGGACAATGCCCTTAACAACACGCTTTAACTTGGTCAGCTCCGAATTGGTCAGGCAGTTGGACTAGATGATCGTTGTAGGTCTCTTCCAACTGAAATACTCTATTCTAATGTAATCAACAAAATAAGGATCATTAGAACAATTAGAATTTTCTCTGCAGAGGAAGCCTCATCCTCAATGACCGCCCCAGGAGTTAAATGTCCAGGTACATCAATGTATCCAGGCCCAAAATATTACGCTGGTGATGGTTTCTAAACCAGTGCTTTATGTAATAAGGTGTTCGTTTCTTCACTAATTTTTCCCCCTCTGCAACATGCACACAGTGCCTGTTGACAATACGCAGATGCAGGTTTGTTGGTGAACAGTTTTTCCTATTACATGACACGTATCCTTTCCAAGAATAATATATATTTTGTTAAAGAGGTGCATATAACAAATTCCCATAGTTGATCTTTCATTGTTTTTGCTCATTTTGTCATGATTTTACTGGTTTAGCATAAAAATGCTACTGCAAAACAGAAAACCAGAATAAGTATCTGACAGATAACTTCTCAGTGAAGTGGTATTTGGGGCTTTAGAACAAGAAGAGGAAGACTCAGCATGGTTCCTCAGCTATTTTAGTCCTGATACCTATATAAATCCTAACCATCTTGGCAAACACAAACCAACCCCACTTGCATATATATCAGAAAGGAAGAAAATTAACAGGCAATCTCTCAACATATTTTATGCAGATTTTCTATTCCCCTCCCTCTTTCTTTGCAGATTTTCTATCTTCTGTTTTACAGTTTCCTTTGCCAGCAGCATTAAAAATTAACTTTTCCTGCAGAAAACAATGGGGTTATCTGGTTGCTCTGCTGCTCAAAGCAATCCCCTAACCAAGACAACCTATCTTCTACCTCCAGTAATAACCAGCTTTTCAGAGATCCTCAGTTCAGAGCAAACAATATTGTGTTTTTGTTTTTAAGATAGATACATATTTAGATGAAAGTCTAATCCTGTTTTCATGGAGACCTTTGATCTAAACATTTCCTAGATAACTTTATTACTAGGCTCTGTATGATAAAAAATATGATCCAATAATTCCACAACAGTTTTGCTAGAGCAGTTTTCTATCATAAGAAGGTTTCTGTAGTTATCTATCTATCCTGAAAGGCAATTTTCATGCAGAGGAATCTTTGCACTCTTCACATGCACTTTCTGTACACCTAAATGAAGATGCACTACCTTATACACATGCAATACTTAAGCAGTTTTAACTGAACAAATAGAACCTGAGTGCAATCCATATTTACATACCTCACACAAAATAAGCCAAGTTTGAAGGATAATTTCCTAGTGCCTTCTTGCGTCACCCTTCTACGTATTATCCAAATGAAGTGTTCTTCAAAACTCATGTAACTGAAGTCTCTTAAGCTAATTTCAGCACAGTACTCAAGCATTACTTAACACAGCTACAGATTTACATGGTGAATTGCACCGTGAAATATGCAGTTAACAATTATATTTATCTAGTTGAAATGGAAGTGTACCTTGTAAAAGATATCCTGATGCTCATAAATCTACTTGATCTACACAGAATAAGAAATTAATTCAGATAGGAAGTGACCTTCCAGAATTCATTTTGTCCAGCCCCATGCTCAAAGCAGGTTCATTTGCTCACAGCCTTGAGCAGCTGAGTTCTGAACATACTCAAGGACTGACATTGCACAGTCTCTCTGAGCAACTTCTTCCAATATCTGACTGCTGTCATAGTGAAGATTTTGTACTTAAAAACGAACTGGAATTTTCTTTGTTGCCATTTGTGTCCTCTGCCTCCCATCCTGTCATTGTGCATCCCTGAGAAGGCTCTAGCTCTTTTCTATAGCCTCCCTTCTGGCAGCTGAAAACAGCAACAAGATCCTCCCTTGCTTTGAGTGCAAAGCTTAGGGATTTATTTATTTACTTGAAAACTGGCTTAGAGACATTTAAAAGATGAAATTGTGAGGGCTTTAAAAATTTTATGGCTATGAAATATTGTGGAGGGGAAAAATATTTGATGGTTGGCTTGTGAGCATCAATTTTCTCTTTGTGTTTCGTATCTTGTTTTCCATCCTAATCTTCTCTAGCCCAGCAAAGAGATACAGTGCTCAGGAGAGGCACCACAAACAGTGCTGCTGATCAGAGTGCTCTCTAAGTGGAGAAGAGTAATTCACAGCAGTTTAATGGACTTGCGTCTGCCTGCATGAGCAGCCATAGGGGTGTTCATGGAAGGTCTGTGCTAAGTAGCAGCAGGGAGCAATTAGGAAATGTGGCTCATTTCCTAAGAATTGCTTTCAAAAGCACATCAGCACTGGAAGAAAGGTGGGTTTTAGGTCAAAAAGTTCTATTTGTTCCTTTTGTTTTGTTCACCTGCTTTTATCTCCCCACAATTCATGACACTGATTGATAGCATATATTAAAAACTGTAAAAAAGATATGCATTAATTAAACATTAAACTGCTATGCAGATGTATGCAAATCAGTTCATTGTGCAGCATTCAATCAATAATAAATAGTCAAATTAGGGGTGACCCTCAAGTTCCCGGCTGGTTGTCAGCTCAAGTACTGCAAAGACTTTACTGTGCCAACAGGTTGCACAGCACAGAGCAGCACTTAACCGCCTGGAGATCTCATAGCGAGCACTTGTTCCTGATGCTCTCATATTCTGACTGCAGGGGAAAAATGTACTTTAGAAAATAATAATTAAAAAAAAAACCCTTTATTTTTACCTTAATCTAACATTCTGCACTGCTTGCAGCTTTGGTGATACAACGGTAGCCTTTAGCTTCCAGGCAGTTCTGCTTTCACGCTCATATATGGCTAAGTCAGGAGCTGCAGATGCTGCCAGGGATGGATTAACCCCAGTGCCACAGGACCCTGGGCTGACCAGACCTTTCAGGTAGCTCTAATAGACATTTTGACTCAGAAGATGGAGGTTTTATTAGAATTCTGACATTTTTAATAGGAGAGACCACACAGGCTATGTTTGTTATTAGCAACTTGGGTGATTCCAAGATGATTCCAAGGCAGCTTGGAGCAGTTCATGTCTGCAGCACCAAACTCCCCTACTGTCCAAAGCTTACCCTGGCCTCTGAGGCTGGTCTTGCACCCAGGCTGGCTCCCAGATCATGTAGTACTGGACCAAAATGTGCCATAGACCCTGCTAACAATTTGACAGCAAGGGCAAACACATTCGTTTTGGGAATATTGCTATTATTTACCAGCGTATATCCTAACAAAGTGCTTATTTTAAATCAAACAGAGATTATGGAGGGATTATACACAATTTTCTTCTCATCCATCATGGTCCTATGGGAGGAGAGGCTTGACACTTGAAGCCATTACTACTTCTAACTCAGGGACTTTCTGACAAGCATCAGATCCCACATCAGCTGTAGGGACCCATTCTCTTTCTGTGATCCTTTTGCTTATCAGATCTTGAAGTTTCTTCTAGCTTTTAGGACCTCCTGTTCTCCAGTGTGCAGGAACTCCCTCCATCCCATCCCACAGGCTCAATCTGTCCCAGTCTTCTTAAAGGAGCTGAAGATAATTTTGAACAAACAAGTAAAAACCCAAATATCGTCCATCATATCTGGAACTAATTTTAGTCCTTTTAAAACATCAGGATTAAACCAGAATAAACTGATTCTCTATTATTCTGCTTCAGAAAGCTCTAATTTGGCATCCACATCAAGGTGACATTAGTTTCATCAAATTTGTGCTCTCCCTGCACCTAAAACATGACAATCATTGACCTCTTGCAAATATAAAAAACCATTTTAGCACTTCCACAAACATATTGCCTTCAAGGACAATATTTGCAACACACAATTTACACCATGGATTAAGGAATCAGACACACGTCAAGCAGGTAGCTAAGGCTGGCCCTATGGGCGCTCTCCCAGAATAAGACCCACACATGGCTATTTGATTTCTTGCTTCTTAGTCAGTCTAGATCCAACTCTGCTTTTGCTTACATGCTTCCATTTTCTCCTGGGTTACATGCTTTTAATGTAGGCACAATCTCCACACTGAACGACTCAGCTTGTCAGGTTGAACTTATTACATTATTCCATATCACTGATCAGCATGTCAAGCATACAGGTGAATGATGAGAGAGTACTTAAAAGACAACAAACTCTTATTATTGTATTCACTCAAAGCTCTGGTGAAAATCCAGTTACCTTCTGCTTTCAAGTAAAAACCTCAATTTTTATTAGCCACATGTTTGTACTCACAAGCCCCTGAGCAGAATTTGCTACTGAAACATCCCAAGACAGAGAACTAGGAGACTGTTGTCAAGGTTTGATGGGTTCAGCTGAGGAGATAATTTTGCCTCTGTCTTTACATATGGTTTGTTGGATTTTCATATAAGCATTCAAGCAAAAACTACAGCAGAACTTGCCTCCAGTGGAAGAACACAGAAAAGTGACAGACACCTTCACAATATGGAAAAATTCTACCAAAAAAGGTAATTTTGATGCCACGGATGAAAGCAGCCATTATCAGGGACTCCCTGTTAACACTGGGGCCACAGCCATAGTGCTTGAAGCCATTGCCTGCAGCTACAGTTTTTTTATGCATGTAGCTCTTCAGATAGCATCACACAAGGCTGTGCCAATGGATCCTCCAACTCACTGCTCTGCCATCACAGATCTTAATGATCAGTCTTTAGTAGTGACAGATACAGCTCTAGGAAGGGCAGGACAGGCTCAGAAGTTTTTTCCAGTTCAATGGTGAAATACAGGTAGCCATCAGAAATGAAAAGAAAGTAGAATAGCACCTGGTGCAAGCCAAAAAGTATCAAGTACAGAAAATTATAATAGGTTCTAGAAATACCAAAGAAATGCAGCTGGCAAGACTAAGAACAATAAAAAGTGACTGTTTCAGTCTATTTGGATGAAAAAAGCTCTGAGCAATGGTATGGATCCATCATTAGGTGAAGATAGTAAAATTCGTAATAGTAATGCAGAACATGGAACTATTCACTAAATACTTCTATTCAGGTTTGGAAAGAAATGGGATGATGAACTTCATTTACATGAAAGGGATGAAATACCTGTCTAATTAGAGTGCTTATTAAACACAAAGTAAAAACCAAAACACTATTAACTGGGAATAGAAGTTTTTATATAAATAGGTATGATTAGTTAATGTCTAAGAGTTCTTGAAGAGACAGATGAGGATACATATGGTTTACAGATTTTCCTCTTCGGTGCACCTACGGCTGAGGAAACTCCAGCAGACTGAACTGTCATCCAGATGGACAGAGAAGATGCTTGGACAAGTGCAGAGGAGTCAGCCTGATATCAGTACAATTAAGGTAATGACAAGAACAGTTAAAGATAGGAACATAATGACATTCATATGATTTTATTGAAAATATGCCCCCTCAAGAAAAGCTTCAGGCCTGACTTTAGAGATATGACCAACTTGAAAAGCTCTAAGTTTAATACTGTTCTGTGAAGTGTTTGGATGAATGCTACAGCTGTGTGCCATACAGTATCAGTAAAGCCCATATTAAGTTAGAAGGAAATGGTATGCACCTCAAAATGTTATTTAGAAGCACAAAATGATTCCTGAATGAAGATATTTTCAGTGGGGTTTCAGAGGGATAAATACAAGAGGACAGGTTTTTCATCATTTTCATGAATGGTTTTGAAAGCTAAGCCTCTTTTGATTAAATCTGAGGCTAGGAGAAAGACTGTTAGAGAAGGTAATAACAAGTAAAGGAATCAGCCCTATTTTATGATCTAGTTAATTTGTTAAGCTAGTCCCAGTTGAATGAAATCTGTCTGAATATAACCAATATGATATATAGAAAGAAACAAAGAATGAAAGGCATTGCTATGAATACTTGAAAAGAGTGAATATAAAAGGGATTTACAGCAGAAATGGCTGGGCAATTCAGATGGGTAAGGTGTGCTTAGACTGAGCAGAAAAAAGGAGTGAAATGCAGACTAGAAACATGCATTTGGGTACTGAGGACACTGGCATTAAAACACTGACAGAAATTCAGTTGTACAGAAAATGACAGTGAAACACTGAGGCAGAAGCCAGAAAAGCCACAAAGACAGACAGAAATTGTTATGAAGGTTTTTTTAGCTTGGCAAAGAGAAAATAGAGAAATCTTAATGCAGAGCCACTTTTATGGGACAAAATATTAGATACTTAATGACTTTCATTTAGAAAGGCATGAAAAGATTAGGAATTGCAAATCAGAGAAATCCACATGGGAAAGAATACACATATTTTAATAGATATTGAAATGAATAACCATCGGAAGAAATTAGCACATGAATTGCTGAGTTCTCCATTTCTCTGTGTCATCGAATCGAGACAGGATGAATACACTTCCCAAAGATAGGTTTCATCTTTGACTTTACTCTCATGGAATATACAGTTTTGTTCTACCTGTTTTTTGTTCTCAGCAGCATGGTACCAGTGTGAAAATTAGGAGCATGTGGTAGACAGCTACAATAAGGCAGCTGAGCCGAGCCCGTATCATGGACTTGAACACTATTAACTGAATCCCAGGAAAATTACAATATTGCATTCCATCGAGTGGAAAAGGAGAGATTAAGAACAATTCCGATGATTTGAAAAGTTTTTTGATCTATTTCTCCTCCAGATTTTTCCATCTGTGGAAACACAATTGGCGCAGCCCTCTTCCGACATTACAGGATAAATACAGGTTTTATTTTGCACATTTTAACAATTTTAGTGCCTCAAAGCAACATTCTGATTTTAAAAAAGAGACTCCCTCAAAATTTGCTTAAAATCTCTTTAATTGAAACTAATCTAAACTGCAGGCACTTTTAGGCAAAAAGGCACAAAGCTCCAATGTAGATGAGAACCTCTTGGAATACATGAAGTATAACAAAGTAGCCAGAGTGCTTCCTACCAGCTTTACCTCCTTGAAGTCGCCAGCATCACCATAATGGTGCTCTGGATGGGGTCTTCATCTTCAGCAGGCACAAGCTCTGTTCTGTTTTCTGCGTCATTCACAGTCCCGTTTGTACCTCTGTACCTTAGCAAGTGTGACTTAATGCTTAATGCACCAAAGCACTTTGAGATCATGAAATGAAACACATTTGAGATGTGTAGCTACTATTACATGAACTAATTACTGATACTTTAAGGAAGTGAAAAGAAAACAGCAGCAAATGGGGGTTGTTCATTGGAACTGTAAGGTTTGAGTTAAAGGGAGCAGTCACATGGAATAGAGATGTTTTCTTGTAATCAAGCAATGCACATCTCTTCCATCATATACAATTGGCAGTAATTCATGTCAGAGCTCTGCAAGGCTCCAGGGTAAAAGCAGGTGGGCAGAGTTGCCCCTCTCTTCAAAAAGTGAGTTAGATACTCAGTACAGCAGGAGATCTGCCTTCTCATGTGGAGCTTACTTTGAATAACCCAATTGTAGACTTTCATGCGGAAGAAGAGGCATTTGGGTTTGCTCAGCCTTAATAAGAAAAGGCAAAGAGGGGATCTTGCTGCTGTCTGCAGCTACCTAATGCAAAAATTAGCTTATACTTTTAGTTACATGTGGAAATATTTCCAGATTTGCACATTTTCTAAACCTGCTAATCCTGAAGAGATGTAATTTTTCCTGACTTTACACCTCCACATCCTGAAATTAAGATAAAAGCTGGTAAGTGTGTACAATCAGTTCTGAAGAGTTTCACAAATGATACAGACCTCTACTTCTCATTTACTAATCACAGCCACCAGCACTAATTTCTAGGGAACCACAGGAGTTCAAACATTGTTCCTTAAGTCTTTAAATAATCACCAGTCAGATGCCTCTCCAAAACAGCTCATCATGACTCTAAAAGTGCAGTAGTCTGGAAAGATTTTGACCAGCACTTTTAAGTGGGCTTAATGATGAAAGAGCTCAGATTACTCATTCTGGATCTGGTTTGCCTAGGTAGGAACATTTGTGGTTACTGGACGTGCACATATGCACAATCACCAAACATAAGTTGAGAATATGAAAGTTAATTGGGCTGGAATTACACTGACATGACTCATGCTGAGCACCCAAGAGCTGAACTACGATTTGATAGGTCAGCCATTGGCTAAGGAACGATTTCCCAGTGCTATGGAGGTTGGCACAGACCTTACCAGATTTGCTTTTAAATAGTTTTTCATCTTGCTTTAAATGAGTATTTAGTAATATGCATGTACAGAGAACTTCAAAAACCCAACTAAAACACTTCTCTGCCCACACCGTTTTCTTCAAAAGGTGAAATGAGAAGAACCATTGCTGGCATATGGTAGTTACATTCATTAATGCAGACCTGGAAGGTGTTTTGAAATTGCACTGATGACACAAACCCCACAACTTTATAGCTGTGTAGAATCAATAGCCCTTTTCCAAAAGGTTTGTGCTTTGCTTGCCCTTTGGATACATGACGTTATACAATCCATGTCTCTGCTAAAGAGGATTGATACTAACCACAGACAAGATCTCATCATTTTGTCTAAGTTTTATACAACTGAGTAATCATCTTCAGCCTCAACCAGCGTGTGTAAGAATGAGTAATTTATTTTCCAAATCAGATGGTAAGAGACAACTTTTCCTACAACTATTGTCTCATGAACATCTGATTTCTGGACATAGTGGTTTTGTGTAGTCTGAATAGCATCACTTGTGATAAAAAGCTTAGGAAAAAGATATTTTCAGGATTGCTGCTGCCACAATAGCAGTTTCAATAGAATAGATGAAACAGATGAAAGTCATGAGTCACTTCATATCACAGGCAGAGCAACTTCTCATTTGCCTAAACACACTACGCAGACACACTTTAAATTATGAGCATTTTGTGTTTGGTTCTGTTTGGTTTGGTTTTTTCATTCTCAATTAACCACCACAAAATGGAGAAATGAGCATTTGATGGGAACTGCAGGGAGAAGACAGCAGCTGTCTGATAAAATAAGAACAGAAAACAAATTATGAATTCAGCTTCGCAAAACAGATAAGCAGCTCTACGGCTCTGTGAACTCTGGGACAAGTTCAGTGTTTAAATAGATGAACTTGAAATCAATAGTTGTTACTCGACACACCTCTTTGGTGGATTTTTGAACAGCTTCTTAAGTACCTAAGAAGAGATATTTGTGATCTGATCTTTAGAAGACTCGAGTATTTTCACTCAAAGCCAAAGACATCCTCACTGCCAAAAGCTTCAGTCATTTCTAGAAATGGATTCTCCTGTGGATGCTATGGCCTCATGCATGCTTTTGAAAGTTTCAGCCAACGTCTCCTAACTACATATAATTCAAATTATTTTTCCTGACCTAGGTAGGATTATTAATGCTTACAGAGTAAATTCTATTCCACACAACTACATCTTCTGCTCAGGCTTTCAGATCACGTTTCAATTACTGCAATTTCTTTTTCTCTGTCACAGGCAAATGAAATCTTGTTGCACTGAAATCTATCCAAAATTAATTTTCCTGGATCTTTGCTTTGATCAGCTTTTCTGTGAGACACACAAAACTGTAATAGTGTTTAGTTTGGCAGTATTATTAGGCAGCAGTCCATCCTCCTGATCATTACTGTCCTACTGTTTTCCTTGCATTCTGTCTCCCGCCTGTCTGCAAACATCTCTAATCACATCTTGTACATAAAGCGTAACTGGTTTGGGCAGGGATGACACGTAGGTTCTGTATTTCTAAAAACCATGTAGCAGAAAAGGAATGTGCAATTAAGGGTCACTGGCATAATGCAAATAAATAACACCCCTAACAGCCTCTGGTCTTTAGAAAGAGTTGGCTTTGAAGAACTGATTTTATATAGATTCATGTGTGTGCACACATATACACCTATATGAAGAGTGGGGTATGTTTTATGCCATCCTCTCACAGACGAGTGGACACCATCAAATGTTATTGTGCAAATATTTAAAGCATGTTTCATCAGAAGAAAAACATCACATTGGACAGCAACGTGTTCAAACACTCGCAAAGCAGCCCAGCACTGCAACATCTGATGGGTTTGTAACAGACTGTGTCATTCCAAGCCAAAAGCTGCGAATGGGAACATCTTGTTGATTTTATTCACGATAGACTTGTTGATGAATTGTGAGGGCTGACTGAAGGACATCACTGTTATTTTGTTCAGCACAATTTGTACCTGTACGTGGAGTAGCAATGACCACCTTGATCGAACCCCAGAGAGTCTGAACCAGGATCCTGCAGCCCCTTCTGTGCTGCAGACCAGTGCAGACCTGGAAGTGCCTCTGGAAGATGCTATTTCCTGCAGCACTCCTTCCGAACAAGAACACTAGTTTTGAAGATAAAGGATAAATTCCACCAGCCCACCTAGACTGCTGAAGAAGACAGCAGGAAGATCATGCCTACTAAGTGTTTCAAATATGGGCAAAACCAGGATTTTAATTGCGGAACACATTTAGACATTAAAAAAATCCACATTCCACCAAAAGAAATACTTTAAATCCAAACCCTGGAGTGAGTCAGGCAGTATCAGATGGGGGCTGGGGGTGCCTAAGCCTTCATTAAATAGAAGAAAGCCTGATATAATGTTTTTTATGCTGAAGCACAACCTAAAGTGTATATGGAAAGTGTGTTGCCATAGGAACCACTTTGCTGAAATGAGTAGGAGAAGTGAAGTGCAGGGGGGGGAGGGAAGCGTTTAATGAAAGGGGGAAAGTACTGAATACTACCACAGATGAGAAGCCATTGAATTTGTAAGGTATTAGCCAGATGTTAATAAGGTGATTAAATGCAAAAAAGCATAGCAGAAAAGGTAAACATAGCTCAGTGACTAACTGGGAGGAAAGGCACTAAGCCTAACAGAGCAGACCATAAGTGTCGCCAGCTTTCAGCACATACAGCTACCCAAGTACCAGCAGAAAAGCAGAACATCACGTTTATGAAATTGGTCCCAAACTAAGATGACATGTAAACTTTATGATAAGAGCAGAAAAAAGGGGGAAAATAGAAGAAAACATTACTATTAGCTTTCATTTTCTTACAACAACAATTAAAAGAAAATGCTGAAACCATTTATAAATAGGGTAATTTCTAGAATTCAGTCAGCGGGTGAAATCAGTCAGAGTAGGTAGTGCAGATGGATAATAAAGAATTGCTGGAGAATGTGACAGCAAGAATATATTCCCTTGGTATATATCCCTTTAGACTCCGCAAGATGCAGAGTGTCACCCTCTACTTGAGTTGCAATAATAGGGAAAAAAGCACCTCTAAACCACCGTTGTCATCAATAACCATGTTACTAACAGCTAATAGCTCTAGGCTGACTGAAAGTAGAGACCTGCTGTGCTATGAATTATATACCTAGAGGATAGCTGCCTCCTCCTTAGAGATAAATGGATGAGAAAGGCACTGCGGAGAGAGCATACCATGCAGAAACAAATATCAATTATCTTAGTATCTCTTGTGCAGTTAAATAATGGGCAGAGAATAGATACACAGGGCCTTTCAAGGAGATGAGGAAGGATTAAAGAGGAAGAGAAACAATGCTGGAACAACAATGGAGCGCAAAGACCAGACTGGGGAGGAGGGTAGGAGGTGAGAAGACACACTCAGAGCCGCAACACCTGCAGGAGACTGAGAGCTCCATGTTGTGCTCAGAGATGCTTATGAGCTAGTGTCCTCAACTCACCCTCTGGGCTACTTCTCTCTCCTCTGGGGCAACACGGGGAGATAGGATTCAGGCTAGGAAGATGGGATGCAGGTTGGGAAGTGGATGAGCCTCAGCTGTGCCTGCTTTGCTGCAGCAGTCAGATCAGGACAAGCCCTGACAGGAAGTGCACCTGAAGCCCAAGGAGGAATTCACAATGCGTGAAAAGTGAGTAGAGGAAACCGAAGACTGCATTATGCAAAGCCTCTAGGAGGGCTTCCAAATTAAAACATATATGGACTCTGCCCTAATATGATACAAGAGTAATGAGTGTGCAGAAATAATCCCTTATTCTTTGCTTGCAGCAAACACCCAGAGATAGAATACTGACTGATTTATTTGTATTACTGTAAGGGTGGGTTACATGGTGTTGTTTATTTGTTTCATCATAAAAGAAGTGCTAGAACAATGCCTATAAAATGCACTGTAATAATATAAAAAATATGGTGTTGTTTGTTTTTCCTTTGGTGGAAAGAGCTATAGCAATAAACTGTAAAGATTAAATCAGATTTTATTAATTCATTTAAAAAAATTACCCTTGTTCATTCATCATAGGATATGGTTCTTAAACT
This sequence comes from Psittacus erithacus, assembly GCA_009867235.2. Taxonomy (NCBI): domain Eukaryota; kingdom Metazoa; phylum Chordata; class Aves; order Psittaciformes; family Psittacidae; genus Psittacus; species Psittacus erithacus. The sequence goes on from WYDI02000715.1 coordinate 17,675, forward strand.
GTAATCTATAGATGAAATCTGGAATTCTTTATGTAATTCTCAGGCAAAGCTTTTATTTTAGATCACAGTTTTCTAAGTAAGTGCTAAATGAACCATTAATTTATACTATGTCTGCTATAAGTTTATGTTCACTGTAGAATGTTGTCTGAATTACAGAACTTGAATGTGTTGATTCAACTAATATGAAAAGATTATAAACTTGTAAATCTATCAAAATGCATATGTATTCAAATGTACGCATAAAGCAAAGAACCTGAATAATTTCTTAAATTGTATATTATCATTAAACTATGTGAGATGCAAATATAAAGATTCTCTACAGTCTAAGAAGTGCATAGAGGTGATTCAGTTTTCATTTTATCCAGGGATGTAAGGGAGGAGGAAAGGATTATACAGCCCTTAAATAGCTATGTTTGCTGCTGAAATTTTCAAGGCACCTAACCATTTGAAGTCATGAGGCTTTGGCAATTTGCAAACACTAACCATCTGCTCTTCAGTTTCCAGAAATCAACTGCATTGAAAAGACACCCAAACCCCATATGAAACAATACAAAACAAAATGAGGGAGCCACAGCTAGGAACATCAGTAAGAAAAGAAGGTCACAGCAAGGGACAATGGTAGTCTCTCACATTTCAAAGAACCTTTTTGGCTTCCTACAGTGACATTAGAAGTTTTATTCCTGTGGAGTGTGTGTTCTTTCTCATTAGTTTCTGTGCTTTTGAAGGTCTGGAGCTGGATCTCAGCAGCAAAACTTCATTGGTGAATCTGCATCTCATGCTGGAGAGGTTTTTCCGCCTTATTTTACTTTTTAACCTTACATTTCAAAGTATTTGTAGCTTTTCCTTGCTAAAACCGAGGACAGCATTTTCATAGTAATGAAATTACTCAGTCTTGGTAAACTGTAATTCCCATGGCCCTATTGAATTAGCATTATCAGTTGATGTTTCCAAAAAGAGCTGGAACTAGAAAGGGCTATGTTAGCAGCTTTTCATTTCAGAAAGATACTTCACAATCTAAGCTTTACCCAGACATGTATCTGAAACAAACTGGTCAGAACAAACTGCATTAGAGTGCCTCTACACTATCCACTTTGCCCATCCATCCTACCTAGGGATTTTTCCCCTCCTTTAGTTTTATACAAAGAATTTACTTTTGCGTGTTTATTGTGATTGCAGTAAAAGCTCACTGACCTGCATGTAAAAGAAACAGCCTCTGTAAGGCAGAAAAAACAGCTGTAGAAAAATGACTGCCACACAGACACCCAAACAATTCATCATCATTAATGTTGTCATAAATCCCACAGGAAGAAATCATGCTTTGCCACTTATAAAGCATTGCCCTCAGCAAAATCTTTAATGTTGAAGTTAATACAGGGCACATCCCTGTACTCCACGGGCCCCTCATCAGAATCCATTCCTCACTGGAAAATCCAAATTACAGTTGAGACCCCTGGGATTTCAGGAAGAAGAAAGCCCCCCAGAGCCAGAATCCACAGCAGGAGGATGCTGCAATAAAACTCAAGTACAAAGTGAGACTGCAGTTATTAACTGAGACTCCTGTGTGGTATAACTTGAACTGATTTCCTGCTGCAACTAAACATCTGTAGTAATATAAAATAATAGCCATAGAACAGATTTCCTCCCTTATCCAGTATAAACAGGCACTGGCATCATTCCAGGAGAGCAGACCCATGCAACACCCTTGCTCTGACAACACTGCCACTGAGATAGCCAGAAGTTTCTCTAATGGAGGTTTAGCACAGCAGCCCATCACACTGAAACATCCCTGGTCAAGAAGGAATCACAGAAATACCATCTTTTGGGCTCCTCTGGCTTTAGTCAGAATGAGCTAATACCACACAACTGGACAGATAACAAACTACACTGACCTTTCTCATCCTCTTTATCTGTCTACATAGGATTCTGCTCCTTAGGAAAGGGCTTGTTTAGACAGATGTTTTTGTTCAGCTTACTGTGCTTCCGTATTCCAACCCTTCTAGCGACTGCCCTTCTTCCCCATGTATGTTAACTGTGGGTTCAGCCAGCACCCATGTTTCATTGATCTATAAAGCATCATGAATGCTCATGGCACGGCTTGAGCATGCAAAACCAATTATACTATTAGTATCTTCTACAACCATAGTCTGATTTCATTAGCTGCTAACCTGGAAAGCCAATATCAAAGCTGAACTTCCTCAGAAAAAATCACAGCAGTGGTTTTTAGTGGTAATGAGCATAGCAAACACAGAGCTTTCTACTCAGAGAGTACTGCTTGCAAAGTCACTGTGAAGAAGAAAGATGAAGACAGTATTTGCACCTATTTTTACTAAAGCCAAGGAGAAAGCAGGGAGAAAAGTGCAAAACTGCCAGATAAAACTTTGTGAATCCTATGATCTTCCTCGAGATACATTTACAAATCACAACCTTTGGAAGCAGAGAAACACAAACAATTTCAGGGATATCTCACCAGCCCCTCTGACCATTGAGCTGTAGACTCCTACCTGCTCTGAAGTCTTCCAAACCAGAGAGATGCGAACCAGCTCTGAAATAACAGCTACTAGTAGTCCTAATGCACCTAGGCATCTATGAGTGCTTTTAAGAGGGAGGATTATTTGCCTATTCACAGTGCACTGCTAATGCTCCTGCACAGCTTTTGTAGTGGCCAGTGCAGCCAGTGTGTCCTTGGCCTCTCTCCTGCCATGTTCCCACACTCCAAGGCACACTAGCCCAGCTCCTCCACTGTTACAAGGCAAGCTCCAAGATATCATCCACTGAAAATAAGCAAACAATTATTTCTTTTTTCTTTTTGTTTTAGTTTGTTTTGGTTCTTTTTTCCCCCCTAAATAAATTGCTGTCTTTTGGATTTGCTCCTTAGGCTGGTTCCACAACAGCATCCTTCAGCCCTAAGCCATTTTTTCCTGGAATCTCTGTGGCAATCAACCTTTCATATGTTTCAAAATCAGTAGATGCATTATGAAGGTGCTTATCTCTCTGTTGTCCACAAAAGAAAATTAGATAACTAAGTTACCTATATTATATAGCCAAAATTATGAGACTTATATTATCCTCCGAGTTCCTTTCTATTGCTCTTGGTAATCCTTCATGTAACAGGGAAAATTCTAGAAGTATTCATGGGAAAGCAGCACATTTCCCCAAGATGATTCTATTTCAGTTGATTAGGACAGTCTTATTCAAAAAAAAACCCTAAAAATACCAATCTTTTTTACCTGGGAACTATCTGCTTTATTATGCTTTTTCAAAGTTTTGCTCTTCGGTTTATAATGATTCCTGGCTTCTCCTTAGCTTTACTTCCTACTTGTTTGATCTCAAGAGCATGCAGAAGAAAACTTATTTCCCAGAAAGATCTAGTCATGAGCGCGGCTCACATAATCAGGAGAGTTTTGAAGGAATAAACAATCCTGATTTTGTAATGAATAATAATTTTGCAAATCTGAAAACAAATCATTGCGTTTCTGAGGGCTGGTGTTCCTCCAGCAAAGGAAATTAACGAGGAACACAGCAATCAGCAATTATGAAAGGATTAATTTCATGAAATGACAAAATATAAACGTAGATGAACAATAAAGGATGCCTTGCAGTGCCAAAGTGTAAAGTGAGGAGGAGGACTCCCATTGTCTGGGACATTTTCATTTCTCATTCATTTTTGCATTGCCCTGTTAGACTGAACATCCTATAACTCTGATTCATTTAAGGGTTTTGTTGAAAGGTACCAGGCTCTAGGTAAGCTTAATGGAGAGAAAGGAAAGAGGAAAATTACCATTACTGAAGAACACAAACAGGAAGTCGCAAATCGATTACAGTGATTGTAATGGCAGATTATAGCCTCCATCTGCGAAGCAGAATCAGCCCTCAGCTGGCCTCTGCCTACTCACTCTGTTTGCTTCTTATCAGTTCATAGGAAGGGGCTTTTAAGCAAAGAATTCAGGTTACTTGCAGGGGTGGAAAGGGTTAGGACCTGTGTGGGATTTCTGTGGCTGGTAGGGACAAACAGAAAGGTTTCTTGTGTCTCTGGCATTTACTTGGAGAAGAACTGCAGCCCCCATATGCTTTTTCCCCTCTTCATTTTCTTCTTATCTGTTTTGCCAGATCATAACTTAATATTTAGATTTTTTTCCCTTCTGTATTTTGTTTCTGCTCATGTTCTTTCTTTATGGATTAGGATTGCTTCATTTCCCTTCCCTACAAAGGATCATACAGAGCTTTTCCACAATTACCTCTCCCATAACACCCAACTGAGACAGGCTCTCTGATTTCACATGACATCCAGCAGCCTTTAATCTCAAATCATCCCCTAAAATTACCCTTCTCCTTATAGCATGCACAAGTATAACTGCTAAGCCTGTATCTCACTTAAAACAAGGGCCAACTAAACAAAAGACAGTATTCAAAGTAGTTCAATTGGTTATATCCTCATTAAAGATTTAACTATTTCCTCACTTTCTTAAGGTTTGAGATAATGCCTTTTTTATGTAACTGAATTGACAATTTCAGTTTGCTAGACCTTCACAGTTAGACTTTCCTGTCACTTTTAAACTAGTTTAAGCTGATACAGAAATATAACAGATGCATAGAAACCTATTGTCTTATTAGGTCTTGAATCAGAAACCTCTACCTTCTTCACTGAATCATACACACTTTCTGATTTACCAGGAATAAATGTTTCTATCCTTTTTTCTCCTAGCCTTCATTTATAACTCCTAATCATTGCCTAGCTGCTGTAAACAAACAAAATCCAAACTCACTGAGTCTTAGAGCACAGAACCAGTAGCAGGGATACTTCAAAACGACTTGCTAGTGATACAAAAATAAGGTTTAGGAGTGGAATAAATACTGATGACTCAGTGTATTTCAAAGAGTTAGTCTGCAGTTACAATCTCTGTGCTTGGAATGAATGAGGGCAAAAAAATAAAACAACTGGCAATAGTCCAGTCTGTCAATCCTCTTCTGTATCAGCCCCTTTAGTTGGACTTGATGGCCATGTTAGGTGATGGAGAATACTACACTTTCTCCCACAAATGCACTTGACAACATCTCCATCTGTTTTAGAAGATAGTCACTGGTATCTCTGCCAAAACAATGTGACCAAGTCTTAAGTGAAGCTAGGTTATGAGAATCATACAGATATCATTTTTATGCTACAATAATGTATTTTATGGATTACCCAAAATAGGAGGACACTATGAGCACGTAAAATCTTCCATTTTCCCAAGTTGCTTATGCAACATCATACTGTCTTTAACTGATGCTCTGATTAGTCACTCCATTCTCTCAGACCGTAGCTGTGAGTCTCTCTCTGCTTATTACTAGACTCTGTGGATTTGTGAGCAGTCAGCAGGAAACTTCAAATTAGTCATTATAAACAGAATGACAGCTAATTTGAGGTTAAACAAAATAAATCTTGGTTTTCAGAGTTAGTAAAAGCCTGATGTCTAGTGAAATTTCAGCTACAGATTTAGGAGTTGCACTAGCTATGTATTTAGGAGAAAATAACTTTAAAGGTGACTGAACAGCCTCTCTATAGTAACAGACAAAAAAGCTTAAATCTGTTCTGTTGAAGAGTGGTGACTCTGCCTTTTTGTAGTTCTCTGCTTCTGAATCAAGCCAGATAAAGCTAGAGGACAAGGAGTAAAAGGAGGAAACAAATGGATAACTTCTTGTCAGCATGCTGGCTTAGCCAAAGAACCTATTCCTGCATACTTTGTCTTTCCAAAGCTCTGGAAGAGGAATCAGCACCTATAGCCACCCAGCTGAGAGGAAACCACACACTGACAGACGTCTGCTTTGTTACCATCTCCACAGAGTTTCCAGATTTAAGTTTTCTTTCTTTTTACAGTCCCTGTCCATTCCTTAGGGGATAACAAAACAGAAAGCTTGTCATATCAAAGACAGACATCAAATCGAATCAACTATCAATGTATTGACAGTCAATGAGGCAAGGCTTCTAGGAATTTGGACTTTTGGTTACAATAAATGCCATCTTTGTATTCTGGTTCACAGCTGCTTTATGAAGCAGTGTTATTTGCCGTTATCAAATGTTGTGATCACCATGGCAACTCCCCACTCACTTTTTCTACTGTTTTGCTTGTCAATCTGTTAGAGGTACAGAGTCTTAAGGCACAATCCTGCAAAAGGCTGAGCAATTCTGACATCCTTCTTGCACTCAGAAAGGGAATATTCTCAGCACCTCAACAGAGCAGCTCAGCCCCTTACACTGGAAGTCATCCTGCACTACTCTGTATTCAGAAAGAGCCTCTTTCAAGTTCAGTCAGGGTGAGATACAAGTAGTCATTTATGCACACAGGCAACTTTGTTATCTATGTTACAGCAGCCCCAGATGCCCCAATCAGGGTGGCATGAAACATCACTTAGAGATGGTAATTAATTAATTTAATGTATTATTAAAAACAAGGTTGCTAGATTCTTTTGCATGTCAGTCATTCGTTACTGCAGCATGATGGATGTCATCCTTCCTTCTGCCCATCACTCTGACACAGGAAGAGCAGTGGAGAAGGTGGAGGAGTATTTTGCTCTGATTGCATACTACTTTCTCATTTGTAGCAATTCACAGTCACAGCACTCTAAACTTGGATTGCATTGTCACAATTTATGTTCTCTGATTTCCTACTTGCAATAGGAAAAGGGAAAAAGGAAGAATATAATGAATGAAATGACATGAAATGAAGCCCTGGGTCCAAATCTGTTCAGTCCAACTCTCACTTTTTGCAGGAGATAAGCTTCACAAAAGGATGCCCTGCACACCACATCTATGCCAAGCCTCCTCCAGGATCTGTCTACAGGGCAGTAAGAGATGCGCACACAGCCTCATGCAACCTGTTGATGCGCCACTAACAGTGGTGACACATGCTTTAGTGCAGGCTCTGCAAGCTGACCTGAAAAATCCTAGGACCACATGTGATATTCATGAGCAGTCAACAGCAGAACTTATACCTATGCATGCAGGCTTCTGCACACCTTTGGATCAGGTGTTACCTGGATGGTTATTGTTGCTTCTACCCCTTCCACGTTGTATCACTAAGGAGCAGAAACTTCTACATAAGAGGTTTGTCTACAGAACACATTAGCATAGGACCTCTATTATGTAAATGTAAATGCAAATGCAACTCAACTTGTATGTGATTATGTTCTACTCGTTTGTTTCACACAGCGGTGATGCTGAACTCTCTTCTAGCTTATGGATGTTACTAAAACCAGCAAGAGCATCAGGGACTGTAGTGATAGAACAAGGGGTAATGGATTTAAACTAAACCCATAAAAGGAGAAGTTCGTTACTGTAAGGGTGGTGAGGCACTGGAACAGGTTACCCAAAGAAGTGGTAAATGCTCCAGTCCTAGCAGCGCTCAAGGCCAGGTTGGACTGAGTCTTGGGTGACATGGTCTAGTGCAAGGTGACCCTTATGGTCCTTTCCAACCCAAACCATTCTGTGATTCTATGATCCTATGAAAATGAGATAATATGCAAGCCTATTTTGTTTTAATGCAAATCACAAATGGCTCCAAAATACTGAGCAGGTCTTCTTTGAAACTCAAGTTTCAATGTTGTGACATGATGTCACTCAGCCATGACTGAAAATTGTAACAGCATTTGTTTGGGAATTCAATGAAATGCAATATTTGGAGCCTGAACAAGTATGAGAGAAAGATGTACCTTTGAAACTTGAAAAGTGATGAGAAATTGGTGGGTTTAACTGTTTCTCAGTCTTTCTGAAGAATGTGATCTTACAAATATGGTGTATTTTGGTTCAAACAGATTTTGTTAGGAAAAGTTATATAAGTCAAAACAGATGCTAGAATTCAACAGCAAGCAGAACATTCAATGTGTTAACATAGTAGAATAATGAGTTGATGTGTTACAATGCAGATGAATGATTAAGAACACAGAATCTGTGATATGAATTTAAAATACTGATTTAGGTTTGATGGTGTATCTTTAAAATCACCAGGTGCGACATTCACATGAAAATGTGCACTTGCCCAGTTCCTAGCAGACAAGCATCAAAATGCTGCTTGCAACTCAATAATGCTGTGTTTCAAGAGGAAAGCTCTGGACACCTTGGCAAGCATCTAACTGAAAGAGGAAATTTCCACCCTGTGATACAAGCTGATCTGGCAACCTTACTGCAAAATCATACTTGAAAAACATTTGAAAAGCAGCAATCTGCATTATTCACTAGAAAAACCAGCAGTCTCATTGCCATTATCTGTATTTCATCAGTCTAATAAAACTGACAACCATCATTCTTAGCTTCCCGTAATGGAAAGCACAAAAGACAATTAAATGGTGCTGCTAGGGCTCAAATTTGAGTAATGAAGGCTAACTACTTGCTGGGCTGTACTATTAAGAGCACAGCAAGTGGTTTAAGAATCTGCACATCTGATCATAAAAATAACCCCTTCAGGGTGAATATTCTCTGACTTGAGGACAATATTTAGAAACCAGACGATATTCCCTCCAACAGTTTCTAGTATCTGCTTTGGGTTCCACTGGGGTGCACCAGCTTCTCCTGTGTGATATTCCCATCCATATCTCTGCTGCATTTCTCAGCTTTCCTGCAGTGAAGTATCCCGAGTAACCTTCATGAGGACAGTTCTCCCTCTTTATGCTCAAAGATGGGGCCCACAGCCCTGTTACAATTTGATTATGCTTTCAGTATGGTTCCAGCACAGGCACAAATTTACAGGCTTTTAAAAAGTATATACCTATATTTTAGGGAATAAGAACAAGAAAAACAATAAGGAAAATGTCAAGACCACTATGTTTGGAAAAACACTCCTATGACACACTGCACCCAACCTAATAGGCAACTCCAAGAGTTTCTTAGGAAGGTTTTTCTTAAAAGTGGCATTTACTAGGTTTTCCCTTATGTTATTTGAGTGGTTAAAATAATGTCGTGGAACAGGATGCCTGAATTTTCTTCCTATCTCTTTCACTGAGCTTAGGTAAATCACAGTCCTTTTCCCCCCTGTCTTGCTAAAATAACAAATCTGCGTGCTTCTCACAACATTCCATTGCTCAGTGGCTGTTAAAAGTTCAAGAAAATTTAAGAATTATGGTTATTATGGCAAACACCCACACATTTACTGTTTAGAAACATGTTTATCAGGTGTTTAGTGTACTTGTATCGTTTCAAAATGCTTACTCCACATGAAAAAAGAACACAGCCATTACACATACATATGAATGTATTAAGTCTTTGAAGAATTGCTGGATGTTTAAGAGGTTTGGGTATTGCAGTTTCGCTACTTAATATGGGATCAATTTCTTGTTCAGCTTAAACTGAGAAATATTTCAGATCCAAGAGCAGACTACATTCAGTGGCAGAACCCCACCCTCAGAACTCAAGAGGAAAACAGTTTCATGCTGAATCAGAATACAATACATTAAATCCCAATTCAAATCTTCTCCCAGCTAGTTATGTTGCCACAGACGGAGGGATATAATTTACTGAGCATCTATCTGTGGACAGCAAAATTTTGGACAATGTGGGTGGTGCAACTTTTAAATCACACACATACTGTGACTGAAGCAAAGCAAAGAGACTCATCAATAAGAGTTATTTTATGATTGCAAAAAACCCAAAGTATTGGGTTCCATAGTGCAATTAAACACATGAAAGCACAATGGAGAGCTGAGTGCAAACCCTGTTTCACATTGGGAATTGGAAAACCAAATGTGTCCTTTAGGCATAATTCTGCTCCTTTTAAGTAAGTCAAAGACTAAAGAAACATGTAGAAAAACAAGGCGAGAAGTGGAGATGGTCAATGAGCAGAAATTCCTGTTCACAAACAGTATGCCTTAATTAGAAAATAGACTCTTCTTGGCATCTTTCTCCCTTCTAGTATGGACCGCTTGCATATTTCTTACAGCTGCAGCTTTGCCAGGTTCACTCTTCAGCTGGGGAGCTGAAGATTATGTTCAGGTACATAGGCAATACTTCCTTCAGTTAACCCCCACTGTTTGGACCTGCTGTGACTCAGGCATCCCAATAAAACTTGAGAGGCAAGGAAAGAAAGGAATACACGGTTAAATATGCCCAAGCACAGTTATTTGGTATCTAAATCTCCGACTTCTATCAACCAACAGTGACAAGACTGTACGCTACAAAATGTGTGCCAATGCACCTGATACAATGAGCTGACATGATGTTTTGCAGCAATGGTATTTTGAGTAATGTTTGCCATGTATAGTCTCCCTATAAGTTTAATTCAAAGATCTAATACATCTGATATGGGCATGAAGCATACTTTGTGTGATAAAAAACTGAATGCAAGAGGAAAAAGAAAGCCAGAAAAGTCACAGTCCCATGAAGCCTGCCCTTCACTGCAAGCAAATTTGATTATGAGTCAGGAGAGGGAAAATGCACACCTCTCCAGCCAACCAGCTAGTGCTTGTGCTAAAGACTTTCTGCTGCTGTTACTTGCTTTATCTGTTGCAGGCTTTATGCCTGCTGTGGGAGGACAGATGATATTTGATCTGCATAAAGCTAGGACTCAAGCACAGAGGGTGCCATACCAACACAAATCCAATCACATCTTCTGAATACGCCTGAATCAGCAGCCTAGGCTTACAGGGCATCAGCATTTTACATTGTTTTGCAGCAGGAGGTTGGTCCATTACACAGAGCCCTACAGATGTCCTATAACATCAAGCCACAGCCTGTGAGGCTACATGTGCCACAAGCACAGCAGCATCTTTGCTCAGGGTAGACCCTGAACCTTTCCAAGTTCCCATATGAATTAATTCTTTCCTTGCATACTATTAGGACTTCCATAAATACTATGTCTGGGTAGAAAACAAGGGCAACTTAGCTGAAAGAGGGAAAGGTTATGTCATTCATTTGCTTGTAACAACAATAAGAAACTAACAATATATTTATGCACAATAAGTCATGTTGAGCCTGTTTCCCATCTGTTTCTATGACAAAAATGCTTCCACATGCCATTTCTGCCTGCCTTCATTTAGGCTGCCCTCGCTGAAAGCTTCAGTAAAAGGTTACTGGATCCCAGAGCAATAATCCTTTACCTAAAGCACATCTCTTGTCTTGAATACCAAGTGGCACCTGATTTTCATGGAAAGATAAGTTCTCACTGTCCCTGCCCTTGAGGTTGTCTTTTGCTGAAGTGCCAGATTTATGCCTCTTCATCTGCCTCATCCCTCACCACAGTTCAGTCTCCATAACTGTGGCTCTCAACCTACTTGGTGCTGAGAAAGAGACTGATCAAGGCCTGAAGCACAGAAATTACAGCTGTAAGGAGTACTACTTGTGGTCATCCTTCTCCCTCACATAGATGCTATTTACCTCCCTCACCAGCAGCCAGAACAGGAAATCCAATTTTGCAGGACTTTTCTCACTGGCTTTTTATCCTGGTCCCATTCTTATCTCCAGCCTTTTACCATCCTACACCTGGATTATCTTGGATGTTCCCCAGTTCCACCCCCTTTTCTGTGGGGAAGCAGAATGGAATCTTTCTGTCCTTCTGAGAAGCCCTTTGGCTCTTGCTGGAGATGGATACAAGCTAAACAAAGATAAACTAGTTACTCAATGAGTTTAGTGAGGAAAAAGCAACAATACCAGGATATGCAGCTGACCTGCCATGAAAATCAAACAGTGAATTTCACATAATTGCCTGAACACCTCCTGTCATTAGTTGGCAAACAATACAGAGCTACAGAGCCATCACAAAATCTGTTCACCAAACCATATCAAGTAGGAACAAATTCATAACCACTGTCATCTGAATGCAAACATTTCACAAAGAGAACAGCCATATTTTTTCCCCAATAAATTGTTTCTCAGTAGAAATTCGTGATAATGCAGCTGTAGAAGTAATATAAAACATCATCTTTTATGTGAATATTGCCTAAGACCATCCAAGATTATTGTATTAATCAAAGGAGATAAATAAAGATTTATCCAAGGCTATCAGTCTCAGCACAAAGATTAGTGAAGGTACAGAGCTTGAAGCGCTGTGTATGCATCTATGGTGTATGCAACTACTCCCTATCTGGCCAGAGCACAGTCTTTGAGACAGAAAATTGTGCTCTATGTATCTGTTTTCATGATGATTGGTTTTCTCTATATGACATTAACAACACCTAATTTTCTCCCTCCTTGGAGTCCACACATTAAAGTGGCATGATGATTATACACATGAAATGAAGACCATGTAGCACAATCATTTTTAAATGTGATAATTCGTTCAAGAACTTTCTGGTAGTTTTATATATTCTAAAGAGGAGAAAATCAGTTTTTGGTTTTGGATCACTGAAGTAGCTGACTGCCATGTCTATACTGCTCCATATATATGTGCTCCATTCCTGACAGTGTTCAAGGCCAGGCTGGACTGAACCTTGGGTGCCATGGTTTAGTGTGAGGTGTCCCTGTCCGTGACAGGGGGTTGGAACTGAATGATCTTAAGGTCTTTTCCAACCCAAACCATACTCTTCTTCTATGATTCTATGACTCTTCTGCTCTTCTATGATTCTATGACTCTATACTGAACATTTTGTTGAATGTAAGGGTATGAAAGTCCCAAAATTTCACAAGATCTCAGCAGCTAAACTTAAGAAGAAAATATTTTTGAAGACCTCAGTCTACTGATGTAAGATATTGTTCTGTATACCCCTACACCTGTTGACATTTGAAATATGGCCTTGATATAGGTGCTTCTATGAATGGTGTGTGCCTTTGAAAAATCAAGATTTTCTCAAGACAGTAGCTAATCCACACCTTAGTTTTTAAAATGCTGTTTTTATTGTTTTAATATGGTAATTAAAACTCAACCAACCAAAAAACCCCCAAACCTCAAAATCTAATATGTGATACACAAACCTTGAAAATGTTCTGTCACTTACCTTGGGAAGAAGCCAAAAAATGGCTTGAAATAGCTGTGATTTTGTTTTATTGTATTTACAGATGCTTAGGGGTATGCCACACATTGCATTCAGTGTAAGCATCTGGGCTATAGTGTTAAGGACTTCATGGCCCTGTACCTTTTATGTATGAATATGGTTCCTTTTAGCATCTTGCTGTCGCTCATGTGTTCTCAGTGTGTGATGGGATGGTCTGCAAGCTCCATCAGGGCTGTCTCATGGGCAGAAACAGTCCGGAAGCACGAAATTTGGAAGAAACTGAAGGAGGTGGGAGAGAAAGCTGGAGGACATAGAAGAGGTTGATGTTACCTCCTTGACTGCCTACTCCAGTCTGGCTGCTTCGACTACGAGGGCTTCACATGAGTCCTAAACTGCAGGGTAAACAAAGAACCAATATGAGAACAGGCTTCATGAGGGAAGTACAGAGGAAGGAAGACAGCACTGATCTGCATTGTCCCTCAGTGCACTTTATATCTAGGAAGAGCTCAGATAAATCAGTTTAAATGCTAGAACTATCCCTCTTTTCATTCCAAATCATACTCACACATTTTCAGCTTTCTCAGTCACGACACAAATTGTTGCCCATCATCTCATGTGCATGGATGAGAAATTGCTTGTTGGGATATTGTAAAATGCCTTAAGACCCCTGGCTGAAAGGCTGAGCACAAATGCAAACCATTTTTACCTTTCTGTCGAATATTGCAATGTAATCAGGGCACAAATGCAGACAAGGCCAAAAGGCTTGTATCAACCAATAAATCCTTTCTTAACTCCTATATCAACATCTGAAATGAAAGTAAAAAGGTAAAACTCTTGGTCAAGTGACACTGGTGTGGAAGCAAGTGATAAACAACAGGATGAGTGGATCTGAATGTCTCTATCAGCTACACTGAAAATAACACTAATGAAACCCAGCGACGTACATAAACATATTAGTTCTAGTTAAATCTCTATTTACAATCAAAGGAAAGGCATTGAATCCAATACATTCTAGCAAGAGACCAGCTTCTAGCACCAGTTTTCTGAAAGACCTGCTTCTGCTGAATTGGTTTGTATTAGGATCCAATTTTGCCACTTCTACTCTGCACTTTTTAGGCCACACCTGAAATAGTGTGTTTAGATTTAACGTGCCTCCAGGCCAAAAGAGACATTAAGAAATTGGAAAGAGTCCAGAGGAGGGCCATGAAAATGGTTAGAGGCTGGGGAACCTTGATGAAGAAAGGCTGAAAGAACTGACTTTGTTCAGACCAGAGGAAAGGAGGCTTGGGGGCATCTAATTACTGTCTTCTAACACTAGAAAGTTTGTTACTGAAAACATGGACGTACTCTCTTCAAGAGATGAACTGTGAGAGGTCAAGAGGTAAGGGACATGACTTACCTCCTAAGACAGGAAATTTCCTCTAGATATAAGAAAAAAAGTCATCACCTTGGGAACAATTAAACATTGGAAGAAGTCATCCTGAGAAACATTGGAATTGGCCTTGCTGGAGATAATCAAGACTTGACCAGACGGATCCTTGTATTAAACTAATCTAAGTCCCTGCTTTAGCCACAGAGTTGGATCAGATGATGTCCCTTCCAAAAAGACCTTCTCTGTGATTCTGTGGTTTATAGCTATGTAATAATTGCTAAACATTAAAAACAGAGCATCTTTGGAGCATCTTTGTGGCCCCCTCTGGACCTGCTCCAACATGTCCATGTCCCTCTCATTTTGGGGGCTCCGAACATAAGCTAGATGCAGAACTGCAGGGGTGGGGGGGTCTCACAAGAATGGAGTACAGGAGGAGAATCCCCTCCCTCAACCTGCTGGTCACACTCCTTTTGAAGCATGTCAAGGTCTCTCTGGATCCCATCCCTCCCTGCAGCACCACACCACACAGTTTGGAGTCATTGGCAGATTTGCTGAAGGTGCACTCAATCCCAGTGACAATCCATGTCACTGACAATGATGTTAAAACAGCTTTGCTCCCAATACTAATCCCTGAGGAAGACCATTTATCACTGGTCTCCACTTGGATATTGAGCTGTTGACCACAACTCTTTGAGTGCAGCCAAAGTGCATTTGATAGTATAATGAGGAAAAATAATTCTTTTATGATTTAGGGCATACTTTCTGAAGCCTATGCTCCCTGTATTTCAAAAGCAGTCTATTAATTACCAAATATTTGATATTTCAATGGAAGAGCAAGTCTGAATAATTTAAAAGGGATTTCAGGAAAAAAATTGTTATTAAAATGCCCTTTCATCTATCACCAAAACCCAACCTTCTTCTTCTTTTCTCTTGAGAGCCACTGTGATTCAGACCCTATTTTTCTAACTTTCTCTATGCATGGCACAGCTTAAGAGGATTCAAAATTTTATTGCCACTGTCACTGTAAGTAAAAAGAAATACCCAAGACTGATCTTTGGAGAATACCAAACCAGATGCTAATCCATTAAAATAAACATTTCTAAGGCATAATGACACAACAAACAGCACCAGAAGTCATCTGTACTGTCGGTAATTCTGTGTGCTTTTAATTTTGCAACTTATGTTTTGAGACAATTTAGTCAAATACCTTTGAGAGGTGTGAGGAAACGGCATTAACTTCCTTAAATGCATCAAGGGTAAAAGAAAAAAATATTATTCATGGCAGTATTCCCAGACCTAATGTGTGGATAATGAGCAAATCCCTCTCTTCACTATATGTGATTATTTTTTTATATACAGGGAAAATATGTTTTCAGTGTGTTAAATCAGAACTGTTGCACAAGAATCAGCCGAAAGTGATATAATAATCGTCTTTATACAGGCAAGAAGTTCTCATTTTCTCCATAAGTCAGCGAAAAAGTTAAAGGAACGCCGAGCATCATTCCCAACAGATGTCTGCAGGGAAAGGACAGTTCTTGCAGGTTTCCTTTTGCAGCCCGAATCGTTGACAATACCCATTCCTGGGCTACATATAGGAATCCTCTTTTTCCACCTGCCAGCAGTGTTTATGCTGTCAAGTTGTATCAGACAGCAGTCTGTGGGAAAGGTATAATTCATCCTCGGAGCTGCCAGTTATCAAGTGGTTTTCCTCAAGCCCTTCATTTCCCCAAAAAGCTGTGGTCTAAAGAAACAACTGAAATCACAAGTCCCAAATTTCACTTCTGTTAACATTGTTTATACAGCTTTGGCATTTTAGAGAGGCTTGATGTTTCTCTTTTGCGAGTGTAAGCATAAATTGCCTCCATATGTACTTGAGAAGGTGGTACAGAACAGGAGTTGCGCCCATTTTCTACTTATTAGCAATATGAAGGCAGACTGGTTTTTGTGAATTATTCAATCGTCTTCTATTCAGTAGGCAAATATCCCATTAAATTTAAATGCTAAACTGAATAACAGAACAGAGATTGGGATTTAAATTTTAAATGCTGTAAAGACCCTTTCCACCATCATCTGCTAAAATACGCCTGATTTGCATACCCAAAGGCCCATGCTGTAACCTGGATTTCACCCTAGAACAGTAGTACTTCCCAGCTGTCATTATTATCTATATATTTCACCTTGTCTAGTCTGTCAAGTTCTTAATATAGCTCCAAAGTTAGAGCAAACCAGTTAAACACTACTGAACAAAAGCTAGTGTGAAGAACTTAGTTACTTGTTATGCAGTGTAAGATAACATAGAAACCTTTTTAAAATTCTTATTTCTGAGTTAATGATTTAGATTCTTTCCTTTTGCTTAACCCAGATATTAAAAAGTCAAAAATAGAACCTGCATTAAACATAAGAAGTCCTGTATTTGCTAAAACCTCTGAAATCATCTAACCTATGTGTCAGACACTCTCAGACACTCATTGTTTCCGAGTGTAAAACTTTTCAGTGATTCACAAACAACTACATGGAAGCAGCAGCTTAGTTTATTATTAATAAGAACACAGGGACTGCGGAGCTGAGTCAGAGGGGCAGTCTGTCATGTAACTGCTTTAACATAGTGAGAGAGACATCCTAAAGGGAAGACAGCTGCTGTCTCTCCCAAATCTCCTCAGAGTTTCACAGCATTTGAGCTGCTCTTTAAGCTCCAGCTCTGTATTCCCTAATTACATGAAAATGTCAATTCTAATAAAATCATTGTCCATTTTTAGCCCTCCTTACAATGAGCTTGCTGGTTTGTTCGTAAGTGGGAGCTGCGTTTCTACCTCTCCATATACCATCTTTCACTGCTGCTACCTGATGGTCCTGGTATCATTATTGGGATATGCTGTATAACTTGACAGACTAGACAAGGTGAAATACATAGATAATAATGACAGATCCCCCCTTTCTCTTCAGATACATGTGGGGTCTCTCACCACAGAACCTTCCACTTTCTCCTCCACTTTCAGACACCCACTAAATCCTCCAACTGCCCCTGGTCCTCCTTCAGAGATCCACATGGACAGGCACCAACACCACCCTGCAACAGATTTATAATAGTTCTTGGTTTTTTAAGCAATATAATGAATTTTGGGCTCTTGACTAGTGTTTTAACTGCTGCAAATAAGTGAAAAGGGGCACAAATAGATCATAAAAGGCGTGGTCTAAATTGTCCCACTATAGAGTTGTATTTGTTGTACAGTTATTGTTAATGTCATGGAGTACTTAAAGGAAGCACAATATAAACTTTCCAATACAGTGGGTGATATAGGCAACTTAAAATTCAATCTCCTCAACCTATATTCCATTCTACATGGATTAATTTGTGCAACCTGACAATCGAGTTAATCTCAAAAGATAAATGCACAGCACGAGAAAAATCTGATCTGAAATTGTTAACAACTTGGAAGTCATGCAAACACTATGGAAAATAGAGCCACAATATAAGTGCATAGGTATTCCAAACACATCCTCAATTCTGAGCCTCTGTCCTCTGACACAACCTCACCTTCAGAGATCTGAAGCATTCTAAAAACAATCTGCGTCATAATTACTTTGCACTGCTAAAAAAAGTCTGCTGAACCCAGAACATCCAAAACTAACCATGTTTTTTAATAAGTGCATCTTATATTATCGCCCTGGGACATAGGTAGGTCCTGAAAAAATAACTTTCTGGACTTGCTCTAAACAGCATTTGCTGGGGACATTAGGCATGTTTGCTTTACAACAGTTGAATTCCACTGAAGTTACCGTTATGTCTCTTGGTACAGGTACCACTGGACTTCTGGGGTTTAACTGTCATGGAGAATCACATTTCTAGTCCAATAAGCCCTTTCTCCTTTACCTTTATTTAAGCAAGAACAGATTAAAACCAAGCAGGATGAATAAATAAAAGTTTAAACACCAGATGTCCCTTCTAATGTTTTTCCCTGGCTGATGGGTTGTTCAAATCCCAGGAGACTGACAGTCATCAAGATGGAGAAAGTCTTATTCTACCCCTGGGGAATAATTCCATGCATTTAATGCCAGAGCAGACATTGCTCCATCACTCCCCAACACAGGGAACAGAAACAGGCTTTGCAGCCATACACTTTAGGAGTTAAACAGAGTTTTTGTGGGACAGCAGAACAGGTCTTTCTGCTTCACAAGGTCCCTATATATCTACTCTGAGTTTCTACAGATGTGTAAAGCCAGGTCGAAAATATTATCCCATCAGTCCCTGGCCTGACGTTCTGTGTTCATTTTAGGAATATGCTGACATTTTGCATTTTCCAAAGCATACCATCTTCTTCAAAGTTCAGCTCTCATCTCATCCCCCATGTAGTTCAAGACTTTGCCTGTAAAGATTAAGCTTACGGAGTACAAAAAAGTCACATTCACTCATCTTTCCAAGCTATGCTACTGTGGCTAAACCCCAACACTCCTGAGAGGTACTAACAGCAGTTGTCTCGTCACAAGTCATCCCTGGTATTTATGTATGCAACTATGTTCCTTATATAGGTAGATTTCAGTCTTATTTCTTATTATATATGGGTAGATTTCAGTCTTATTTCTTATTATTCTGTATGCTATAGAATATGTGAACACAGCTGTGAAAGATAAAACATTTAACAGCAAAATCTGCAGTAGAAACACTTCTCATTTTAGTATATTTGTAGCTTGGTTTCTTCCCTTTCTTATTTTTGTTGTTTGGGATTTATTGATGGTACAATAAATCCCACATTGCTCAGTGGCAATAATCAAGAAGGTTGCAACCTGAAAAGTAAGTGCCTAGTACTTAATTCTTGACTTTTTTTACATGTTGCTACCTATGTTGCTGGGTTTTTTTAGTGGCTTTTAATTTCGTGGCTTTAGTGGCTTAACTTCCATCTGCTTTTTTAACACTGGGCACAGATCAATTGAAGATGATTATGATGAAAATAGTGAAAACAACAGAATAAAATCCACCATTTGTAACCTTGATCAACACTTTCCTGCTTGCTACAAGCAGAATTAGAATCCAGCAATGTATTTCATTGGAATTCAATGCTTGTGAAAACTGAAAAACCCAAGTTGCTACAGTCAGCACAAAACAGGAGAAATCCCATTAGCGCTCACTCTGCTCAATTCGCCCCAATTGAGTACTAACACATAAAGACACCAATTCATGAAAAGACTTATTGCCCCATGTTCAAAATTCAATCGTAAGGCTCCTCTTCCCTGACACACTCACCTTTTTCTCCATGCTTTTTATGTCTTTATGTGCTTTCAAACTTGCCTGTTGTTCCATAGAAGCAGCGCACAGATTTAATCTGCAGCCGAACATTTACAGTATAAAAGCCACCTCTGGCTAAACTTTACTTGAACAGAAAAACCCCATGAAACAAAGTCCCCAATATCTTATAAGTCAGTATCATTTCTGCCTTGATTTGTTATTTCCTCGCTGTGTGAAGGAAAGGAAGACAGAAAAAAAGAGATAACAAAAGATAAAGAGATAAAAAAGAGATAACAAACGCGTTTTCCCTTTCAAAAACAACTGATTTTCACAGCAAATCATAATAGCTCGTCTTCCTATTTGTAACTCACCTT